>RJWJ010034746.1:0-17071 GCA_004363605.1 Indri indri | reverse complement strand
ATCTATCAGGAAAATACAACTTTTCCACCTGGGCTCTTTGTAACCAGAGCATCACCAATTCTAAGAAAAACATCCTAATACCTTTCTATGGTTCATTACATCCCACCTTCTTATCTGTACTGAATACCTCTCAGCATTATCCTACATGTAATTTTCTCATGTTCCTTGTTACACTATTCTGAAAACATTTTACTTTCCAGACAGTCATACTAAAGTGAGCTATCCTACTAAGTCTTTATGGTAGAAACTTGTCTTTCCCTCTTTATTTTTAAAACCTACAATTATGCTGGGTCCTCAGCAGTTACTTAGTAAAACAGAATTTCTTAATGTCTGATTTACAAGTCAATGCTGTGCTCTGAAGTTCTCCAGGTAATCTCTAAATATATCATTTGCTCTAGAATTTGCATTTTCTAATACAAAAATATTTATACTACTTTTTAGCCCTTGTAGGACTTTACAATTTTATAATTTACTGAAGATTTTTGTCACTCATTTCAAAAGTGTTATCACATTTTATTTAACTTCTTTTGGACTATAAAGAGAAAAGTTGATTAGTGTAGATGAGCCCTGAAATAATTTTGTTTCTTGACACAATCTTTAGAACAAAATAGAGGATTCTAAGTTTAGAGGACAGGGAACATATGTGCCTTGTGAATATGTTTCATGTATATATAAACACATGGACCTTCTTATTTTAATGACATAAATGGAAGATGCTCTGTGAATATCATATGAATTCTTGGTTTGAGATCATTTTTAATTGAGATAGCCTATTAATATCCTTCATTTTTTTATTGTTTAATACTGAATTTTCTGAATTAATTAGTTTCAGAAGCTTTCCTGGCAACCCAAACCAAATCAAACTCTGGAACTATAGCTGTTCGATTAAAATACTTAACAAATTACTGAGAAGCTGGAAGGCTGAAACAGAGAGGTATAATTAACATATCGAAGAAGTCTATTGATCCACAAGTAATGGAAATAAAAAGGAAAAGAAATGTTTCTTCTTTTGTGCACTCCTTTTCTCTCATTCCTAAATTGTACCAGTATTTTAAAACAATTATTATCTCAGACTTAAAAAAACCTTACAAGTATTTTGATTTGTAATCATTTAGCCAAATGGTGATTGCTTTGCTTACATACAATTTCAAAAATTTTTAATTGATGTTTACATGGTTCTGGTAAAGAAAAATAGATAACATAATATCAATAGACAAGATCTGTTAGTCCCATAATCACTTATGTAGTTCTTTTTACTACATGTAGCTATGTTATTTTAAAGTAACATAACATGTTAAATGAAAAAGAGAAGAATCTCAAAACATTTATAGAATAGGTACTTAGATCTGTAATATCAATTTATCATTTTTATGCTACATGTAATTTAGTAAATAAATAATCAAAAATATAATTACATAGGTCAGTTAAAAATAAAATGATTTTGTCATTCTATAGATACACTTTTTGAAATTAAACCTGTAACTTTGGCCTAGTTAGATATATTTGATACTTCTGGCAGCATAATTAATTTATAACCTTGAGTGCATTAGCAACATGTTCTGAGTGAAAAACTCAAGCAATTTTTTTTTTTTTACCAACAACCAGAAAGAAGAGAAAGCAATTTTTTTAAACAGACAAATGTATTCCAACTGAAAAACTCGTACCTACTCATATGCACTGCTGTCTCTACTCCGTCACATCACCAAAACCACGTACATGTGTTTCCATTGAGAGCAGAGGTTCCTTTCAAATACCTGTTCTCTAGTGCTCGCTCAGTCTCTGGAAAGCATCACTAGTATCTCTCTGCTCCCATCCCTTCACCCCTCCTTAGTGTCACAGTCCACACGTTTGCTGCTGACATCTTTATCAGCTCCCATCCAAAGAAATGTAACCATTACTTTCACTCTCAGGGGTCTGCAAACCATGGCCTGCATGTCAAATTAAGCTGGCTCCCTATTTTTGTAAACGAGCTCCATAATAACTCTTTTAAATATAGTCAATGGCCGTTTTTTCTCTACAAAAACCATAACAGAGATCATATGCCTCCCTGTATCTAAAATACTTACTATTTATCATTTTATAGTAAAGTTTGCTGAGCCCCACTTTCTTCAGGGTCTTTTTTTTTTTTTTTTTTTTTTTGAGACAGTCTCCCTCTGTCACTGGGGCTAGATTGCCGTGCTGTCATCAGAGCTCATTTCAACCTCAAACTCCCAGGCTAAAGCTATCCTCCTGACTTGGCCTCCCAAGTACCTGGGACTATAGGCCCATACCACTATTCCTGGTTAATTCTCTTTCTCTTGCTTAGGCTGGTCTCAAACTCCTGACCTCAAGTGGTCCTCCTGCCTTGGCCTCTGAGAGTGCTAGGATTACAGGCATGAGCCACACTGCCTGGCCTAGGATCATTTGTATATATATATCTTTCAGGTGAATTTTTACCCAATGTGATTTTTAAAATCATGCTAATCATACAGCCAAAATATATCTCTAAGGTAATTCTGAGAAAGAGGGAGGGGAGAAGAAAGGGCGAGAGATACTGAGATTTCAATAGAATGAAAATATATGTATGTTCCAAAGAATAAAAATCAACTAAAACACTTTGAGTTAAAACTAACTTCTTTCTTATTCATGTTTATGTTGAGAATTTGGGGCTTATAATGTGTAACTACAGATTATAATTGGTGGAGCTATAACAAAATCCAGAACTGTTTCATTCAAAAGTGCGTATTGAATACATTTCCAAAGGCATCTGTGCCATGTTACTTTCTTTTTCAAATTGGAAAGCTGGGCCTTGCTATTTTCAAGCCCAGTCATTAACCCAGTGCCAGTATTGATTCACAGGCCATGCCAGAAAACAAGTTTTCTCTAATGTAGGTGAACAGACCCCATATTTGTTGTAAATTATATGCATTAGAAATTATTCCTCAAACTAGGGCTTGTCTGCTTCAAGTTTGTTTGCTGAAATCACAGCCCATGTTATGAGAGTATACTATATAGTAAGCAAGGGTTATATAAACTAATGATTTTTCTCCATAAGTATATTCACATTAACAAATTATCCAAGAAATAGCATTGGCCTTGAAATTTTCAAACCCAAAATACCACAAAATATATTTAAATATTATTATAATGGTTAATAATAATGAAATATTATTAAAAGAACTAAGAAGGTTCATAATTATCAAAGGGTCATTTTCCATTCTAAAAGGTGAAGGGGAATTTTACTTTGCCAAAGAACATAATGTCTTAGTTAAAGAACAAAGAATGAAGTATATTTAATCATGACATACAAAAATGAATGCTATTTCATAGCATTTTGTCTTGTTTCTTTATCTAAGAGGTGGAACTATTCTTAAAAATTGCTAACATTTGCATACTCTTATTCAGCAATGATCCAGGACAATTTGGTAAAAATATCTAACACATTGAATATTTAGTATACATTACATAAACATGCTCTTTGATAGGCCAAAACTAGCTGACTTTCAGGAATTGTTTATGGTTCAAACTAATAATTATTTGAATTAAAATTTAAGTTAGAAAATATTACTGTAATAATATTACAGATGAGGAAATTGAGGCATCATTATGTAATACGCTCAACATCAAACAGAGAATGGTGGAGCCAGGAAGAGAACCTAGCTCTGTCTGTAGCTTAACCACTGTATTATACTGTCACTAATTAGATGAAGCAGTTTGCCATGGTATAAAAAGAAAACATACTGAGAGTCATTAGACTGACATTTTTGTTACAGTCTGCTCCTGACCAAGCGATCATTAACAAATAATTTAATCTTTGTAGCATTCAGTTCCCTCAACTATCATGTGGGGATAATTATACCTGTGTTCTCTACTTCATAGGCATGAAAATGCAGTGAAAACTTCAAAATAAAGTATGGGCCTTATGTAGACAGTATAGATGGACACAAAGGGAGGAGAAGGATTTTGGCAGAAAGAGAATCAGTACCAAAGGGAGGAGGGTGGCATTTGGAGGTTAGGAGCATCCCTCTGAGGAAAATGCAAGCAGAAATTGAAAGAGTGGTATTCACATAACAGTCAATTTATTTGAGATTTGGAGAGCACAAGTCTTGAACTCTTTCTTGAGTTCAATATGAAAGACAGTATTTCAAAGAAGTGTGTTTGGTAGGATAAAAGCTTTTTTCCTCCACTTCAAGAGAACAGCTTTAGAGCAATGAAGAAATGGCCAAATAGCATTTCAGGGGGAAATAAACAGAAAAAAAACACTGAAAGTAGCATTAGTAGTTGCAATACTGGTGTCTCAAGAAGCAGGAAAGAAATTCTGCAGCTGTCACACAGAAGTCAAGTGGAATGGTAGTGGGGAAGGAGGTCTCTCCAGCAGGAAGGAAAAGGACAGAAAATACAAAAATCAAAGTGAGGGAATACATTTGAATTAGCTATACCTCAAATGGGACCAACTATCAGAAGCCACATTAAACTTGCATACATAAAAGGAGAAATTTATAATTCATATACTTGTAGGATTGCTGTCCCCAATCCCCAGGCTGCGGAGTGGTACTGATCCCTGGCCTGTTAGGAACAAGGCTGCACAGCAGGAGGTGAGTGGTGGAGAGCCAGTGAAGCTTCATCTGTATTTACAGCCACTCCCCATCGCTGCCATCACTGCAAAAGTTCCGCCTCCTGTCAGATCAGTGGCAGCATTAGATTCCCATAGGAACAGGAACCCTGCCATAAACTGCGCACATGAGGAATCTAGGTCGCGCGCTCCTTATGAGAATCTAATGCCGGATGATCTGAGGTGGAGGTGAGGCAGTGATGCTAGAGCTAGGGAGCATCAGCAAACACAGATTATCATTAGCAGAGAGATTTGACTGTACAATAAACATAATGCACTTGAATAATCCAAAAACCATACCCCCGCCCCTAGTCTGTGGAAAAATCAGCTTCCATGAAACTGGTCCCTGGTGCCAAAATGGTTGGGAACCACTGCTGTAGGAGACCAGAAGATGCCACCCCGAATATGGTACTTTGGCATAAGGATTATTTTGAGCAGAAGGCAATCAAGAACCCGATACAAAAAAAAGCTATCTGCCTTCTTATTTGTCTAAAAGCAGGACATACATTTACAAAAGCAAAGGTGTCCGTCCTCCCGTCTCTATCAAGAAGAAAAAAAGGTTGACCACTGAAGACAACTTTAGACTCTTGTCAACCAGAGACCAAAGGAATCTATACCAACAAACTTTACTACTCCCATTTATCTGCCTTCCTATGATTTGCTGTGCCCAGAGACTCGAAGTCCTTTTCCTTTGTCATGTCACTTCTCTAAAAATGTACTGTTTTATGTTGAAGATGCTATATAAGCTGACATTCAAAGCTTCCTTTCTGAGAATTACTCATTCTCTAGGTATATTCATGTGTATACGAAATACACATGTTAATAAATTTCTGGGGTTTTTTTCCTCCTATTAATTTGTCTTTTGTTACAATGGCCCATCCCAACTAAGAAGTATGAAGGATAAAGAGAAAATTATTTTTCCTTTCCCACAATGAAATAAGCATTTGCAGTTATGAATCAAATATTTAAATACAAAAGATAGAAATAAACAATAGGAAGATTAGAAATGGAAGCTAAATAAACTCTGAGGAGGCTGAAGAAAAATATTACATCAACTAAGAATTTGACTAAACAACAAAGTTGCCAAGAATAGTATAACTTGCTATACAAAAATAGGATGATATAACATAAGAAGGAATAGAACCAAGATCATGAAAATGAAGTAAAAAAGAGATAAAATGAATCAGAGAAAAGAATAGTCAAAGAAAATCCCTTATCCCCATAAAGGACCAGAATACTTAAAAATAAAATTCCAGGCCCAGAGTGGTGGCTTACGTCTGTAATCCTAGCACTCTGAGAGGCCAAGGTGGGAGGACTGCTTGAGGTCAGTAGTTTGATAGGAGCCTGAGCAAGAACGAGGCCGAGTCCCTACAAAAAATCGTAAAATTAGCCAGGCATGTCGTTGGTGCATGCATGTAGTCCCAGCTACTCTGGAAGGCTTGAACCCAGGAGTTTGAATTTACAGTGAGCTATGATGAGACACCACTGCACTCTAGCCAGGGTGACAGAGCAAGACCCTGTCTCAAAAAAGAACTCGAAAATGCCAGAAAAATTTCATGAAATAAAAGATGTTCTAAATATGCTAAATATGCATATTAACATGGTACACTATATACTTGGTAAAACTGACCCAGAATAGTTCATACTTTAGACATATCCCCTCCTATAGGAAAAAGTTATAAAGTAACATGAGGAAACACTGTACACGCAAGTCCTTTTAAGGAGGTAACTAAAGAAAAACTTAAAATAATAACTCTAAGTGTTAAAGCACTGGATAAATAAAAATCCATGAATTCATAGTAGTCATATAAAAACATAAGCAGGTGGGGAGAGAAAAAGAAGAGGATGAAGAGAAAGAGGAGGAGAGAAAAACCAAAAACCAGATTTGCTACCATTGGAGATTGCTATAATTCTAACCAGTTAACCTAAAAATGGTAACTAAAGAAAAAGAAATAAGCATTTACTATTCCTTTTTATGAAGGACTGTATTATATTCCCAATTAATGAGAGGATATCACTCAGAAGAATGCCAACTAACATATATAGAAGGAATGATCAAATTAGAAAAATCACCATCTTGCAGACCCTAATCAAATAATTGGTTCAAATAAGAATCACTAATAGATGTTACATCTATTAAATTGTTGGAACAGGACGATTTTAGGGTGACAAAGTAAAGCAGCAAAGGCTACTTACTATGATCTGTGGGAAATCTTATATTTGAATTGAGCACATCTCATAATCACGATCTTGAACAAGCAATGAAAATTAACATCGTTAATAGTGAGACAACAGGATATTATCTTGCATGCTCTTTAGTGAGATGAATTACAAAGTGCATGAAATGATTTATGGAAAAATCTTGCAAAAAGGTTTAATCTGAGTCTTATCTAGCCCTTAGACCTATAGGGAAAGACACAAAGAGGAAATATTCAAACAAATCAAAAATAAATATCCTCTGAGAAAAATTGCCTGGTTATCTTGTGAAAATGCCATGGAAAAATAAAGTGAAGAGAATGCTTTAGAACAAAAGAGACTAAACAGAAAACGATATCATATCAACTTGTTAATTCTCATCCTGATACATATCAGGCCAGGCCACCAGGTGAGGCAGCGATGTCTACCTGGAGACAATGCACATACAAAGGCTGAGCAGGATCATGGTAATGGTCATAGCCTTTCTGTCTTTGAAAATTGGTTGTCTACTTCTTTTGAATCAAATTCGAAGTATCCAGTCCCATCACCTTTGTTCTTCTTTTATACTACTTCCTCTGGAAAATGCTCTATTCTTGTATTTAATTGATTGCTTGAATATGAATGAATCTCTATTCTGTATTTTTATATCTAACCTCTCACCTGAACATTAACAAATTCTTATATTGTCTCTGTCAGTGACTAGCTAGGCAAACTTTGCCCAGTAATTTAATTTGTGCCTTAGTTCTATTACCTACAATGTAGGAATAAAAATATCAGGCTGCTTTACCTCATAAGTTTATTCTAATATACTAGTAAGGATATATGTGAAAGGTTCCAATAGCTTGGAAATGTGCTTAAAGATAATTTGCTTAGCGGTCCCTCAGGCATATGGATATATAAATTTCCTTCGTTGAGGTGGACACTATTTCACAACGGTGCCAACAAGCAAATTACCTTCATAGAGAGCTAATAAGCAAAATTAATACTGCTGAACTTCCTACTCATGGTATTTTGTTGAGTTTCCAGGTAATTTGTGGTTCTGGTTTGAGTCAATATGTACATAATCAAAACAGATTACATAATACCCAGCCCTTTCTTCCCATAAGTAAATAATGTAAAAATGTCTTTTAGCAACCCACTATTAGGAAGGCAAAATAGCTTCTTTTAGAAAAATAAGTGTATGTTTTAAACTTGTACCTGTAATAAAAATATATGACTGAATGCTTTTTTAATAACCTTTGCTCCTCTACAAGAAATGTAGTAATCATAAGAATTTAAAAAGTATATGGAGCCAGTTTCTCTGGGTATGTATACAGAAAAAGGGCAATATATCTATGTGTCTACCCTGTAAATTGATGCAGTACATAATAAAAGATTTTAATCACAGATCACAGAACATTTTATAAAACAGGGATACACACATTGCAGGCCAGTCCCATGGGAATTTAAAACAGACCTGATTCTGATGCTATGTTTGCATTTAAAACGAATCAACCAAAAATCTGTAACGATAATAAAGAATTTAATAAAAGTATTTTCAAAGTTATAGGAAAAATATATCAAACTGAACTTTGCCTATGAGAAATGTACACTTAAGAATCTAAGGAGTTTGAGACCACCCTCAGCAACATAGCGAGACCCTGTCTCTAAAAAAAAAGTTAAAAATTAGCCTGGCAGGGTGGCACATGCCCATATTCCCAGCTACCCAGAAGCCTGAGGAGTTTGAGGTTGCAGTGAGCTATGATTGCACCACTGCACTCCAGCCTAGGAAGCTGAGTTAGACCCAGTATCAGAAAGAAAGAAAGAGAGAAAGAGAGGAAGAAAAAAGAGAGAGAGAGAGAGGAAGGGAAGTAAGGGGAGGAAGGGGGGCGGGAGGGAAGGAAGGAAGGAAGGAAGGAAGGAAGGAAGGAAGGAAGGAAGGAAGGAAGCAAGCATCTGAGGACATCTGGACTTAGCTATTAAACTTCAGGTCAACTATTTCTGAATATGGATTTTCATATTCAGATAAGAAGCCCAATTTTATGTCATAAATCTCTAGGTAGGAGGATGTTAAATACAATCCTTTTTTTTTTTTTCCTACAGTAATTACCATGTGATTTGTGAAATAGATTCTCTGACTTTTATGCCCAGCAAATCTAACTAGTTATTCTCAGTACAGACCCTGTCTTATTTGAGATAAAAATACAGTTGGCCCTTCCTATGCACAGGTTCTGGTTTCCACAACCACACATTCAACCAATTGTGGGTGGAAATATTCAGAAAAAAAAAATAAGGAGAAATAACAATAATAAAAATAATACAAACTTAAAAAACAATACTGCATAACAACTATTTACAGAGATTTTACATTGTATTAGGTATTATAATTAATCTAGAGATGATTTAAAACATATAGAAGGATATGCATAGGTTATATGGAAATATTGTGCTATTTTATATTAGGGACTTAGCATCCATGTATTTTGGTAATTGCAGGGTTGGGGGGCTAGGGGTGGGGACCTGGAATCAATCCTCTATGGATATAGAGGGTTGTGGTACTTTCTGGGGATTCCAGGACTTTAAGGGTGTTGTCAGGGATTTTTTTTCAGGCTTGATATTTTTGCCACCCTCTTATTTTTTTAGCTGCTACCATAATTTCAGTCTTCAGTTCCACTGGTGGTAGGTTATAGAGGCTATTGTTCTCAGGAAAGTGGCAGAGGCAAACAAAGTATAGAATACCTGCTTACCTATCCTGATGCTAAGCAAGAAACGTGCAAGGACTGCTTTTGGTCCAACGTGCAGGCTAAGATAGATGTGGACACAAAGTGATTATGAGATTTTGACATTATTTATTTTCTCATTTTGGGATGTGCAGATTTGGCAAGTCACATATAGGCTCTGAAGTATATGTCATTAGTAAAATTTATACAAAATAATTCAAATATAAAATAATGTATTCTTGACTGTTTAACTGAAATAGATTGGATATTGAGCCTCTTATCCCACAGTCTCACTAAAATGTCTGTATATTCCTCCTGTATTATGTTTTAATAGCCATTTTAGCTCCGAGTTTCTTGATTTCACTAACATGTACCTCCCACTTTATTCTATTCCTTTTTTTCTGTGGCAACTCTGTGGAACTTAATGTTCATTGCTTTCCCCAAGAACAATTCATGTAGGCATCTGACTGAAAACCTTAAGATGAAGGGTTTGTTTTACCATGCAGCACAGAATACATAAGTGAATATTAAGCAACGCTGTATTTTAAAATCCTGCAGCCACCAATTGGAGTTTATCACCAGCCACCTCTCTGTAGGTCCCTAACCTAGTTAAGTTGCTAGAACTCCCCTCTTCAACTTATTCCTGTTTCAATTTTCCTGTACAGATCAGTTAATCTCTCTACATTGTACTCTTTTGGATGCATTCCTTCATGAATGAGTTTGTAAAATAAAGTGCCAACAATAGCAGGTTTAAACATTTTGTAGCGAAGAAGAACTGGCAGAGATTTATAGCTTTGACCTCGAGCCCCACAAACACTTAAAAAGTAGCAGTGACTTTAATTACTTTTTGTACAGTTTTGTTTTTTTTTTTTTCACTTTGCTATTATAAGAACATTCCATGCCAATTTTGTAGATACAGACAACATTGGCCTGGAAAAGTATGATTTTTCAGTGGTGCCTCTGATTATATAAGCTCATTATTAGACTACATGTTCTAAACATTTTAGGAAGAGTTGTGTCTACACCAAGATGCAGACATCAAGAGGACCTGTTTTCTTTCCAATCCATTACACTGAAAATGCAAAAACCTATACAATACTTTAAAACATTAAGAAGGCAAAATCATGGTAATAATATCATTGGTAGAGTTTGCGAGGGAGCTCTGGGAAGTAAAATGCCACTTTCTCTGAGACTCGAAATTGCATTATTTTTCTGGAGAGTTGAAGTTCTGAAAGGCAATAAAGCCTTTTATTACAATTTCCCTGGACCACAAGGTTGGTAAAGTTATAACAACCTAAGAGACCGCTAGGAAAGCACTAATGAATGATAATTTATTCTCAGCGATCAGAGCAGCCAACTCTGAGACAATGTGTTATAACTTCTGTAGCTTTTGTAAATGCGTAGGAAAGGTGTTAATTTGTACATAGGAATATTTGAAGTAACATTGTAAATATATTTGATAAAATCAAGTTGTGCTAGAACCTCGGCACAAGAGAATATCAGCTATAGTACACATATTAAATATGTAAATATGAATCTCAGTATATTCATGGTAGGTCATGACCCTTTAGTAGGCAAGGAATCAATTTACTGCTTTTTGAACAAAATATTATACAGTGAAATGGAAATTATCAATGTGCATCTCATATAATGAGGTTTTATGAAATTTTGCTTCATTTATATAATAATGCTTATATATATGTGCATTAGCTTGCTATGTTTTTTGAGAAGCCAAGAGTGTTTTTCCATAAAACAACCCCATTTGAATTCAAAATGGGATAGTCCTGATTAAAAGCAATTTTTTCTCTGAATCTAAAGTAAAATAAACTAATGAACATGGATTAAGATAGCTTCAAGTAGTTCACTCATGAAAAACAATGCCAAAATTGTTACTCTTACAACATAGTATATCTATGTGTGTGTATATATGTATACACCCACACACACATGTATATACCCACATACACAATATATTACAGCATGTATGTATTCATGTCATATATATATAAATTGTCACATACTATCTATTATACATCATATAATATATATTAAATAATACATTATATTATATAATAGATATATGTATATTATATATTTACATGCTGTATGTACATATATAAATTATATACATATATATGTTAGAATGAAATGAGAACCAATAAGGTAAAAATTTAAATGACTAATCATACAGGATATTAGGACCATGGTCAGCAGCATTCAAGTGACTACTTAGACTTTCGCTGAGTTGGGAATGCAGGCTAAGAACAAGAGTAGGATTACTAAATAATTTTTTTAAAAAATTTGTTCTGGTAATGTAGGGGAAAATGATAGCAGCAATCTAGAAAAAAATCTGAAAAGACTAGAGCTTTTGTTTTTGTTTTCTGTTTGATTTTTGTTTTGTTTTGTTTTGTTTGTTTTTGTGTTTTTTGCTTTTTATAGCTTTATTGAGTCATAATTAACATAAAGTCTTTCATTCCTTAACCATGAGAGATGCAAAATGCATTGTTAGGCAATTTGTTCATTGACCATCCCAGAATGTATTTACACAAACCTAAATGGTATAGCATACACACCTAGGCTATATGGTATACCCTATTGCTCCTAGGCTACAAACCTGTACAGAATATTATTATACTGAATACTACAGGAGAGTGCAACACGATGGCAATTATTTGTGTATTTAAACATATCTAAACATAAAAGAGGTACAGTAAAAATACTGTATAAAAGATAAAATATGATACGCCTGTATAGAGCACTTACCATGAATGGAACTTGGGGACTGGAAGTTGCTCTGCGTGAATCAGTGAGTGAGTGAGTGGTGAGTGAATGTGAAGGCCTAGGACATTACTGTACACTACTGTAGACTTTATAAATGCTGTAAACTTAGGCTACATGAAATTTATGAAAACTTATAAAATAATTTCACGATAACGTTATGATGGCTACAAAGTCACTAGCTGCAGGAATTTTTCAGCTCCCTTATAATCTTATATGGACCACAATCATATCGGTGGTCTGTCATTGACTGAAACATTATAAGATGCACGATTATATATTAAAATGCACATACTTTAAGGGTGCCATTTGACAGGTGTTGATCGATGTATACAACCATGAAATCATCACCATAAGGAATATAATGAAATATATTCATCATCTCCAAAGTTTCCTTGTGCATCTTTGCAATCCCTGCCTTCCTTTCTTTCCTAATCACTTACACCCCATCCCACCCTCTAAATGTCCAGGCAATCACTATTGTAGAAGTGTTGTGGTTTTTTAGAATTGTGGATAAATACAATTATACAATATGTATTCTTTTTTTGGCTTCTTTCACTTAACATGATTATTTTGATAATAATTTGTGTTTGTGGGTGTCTATGTATAGTTCATACATTTTATCTCTGAGCAGTATTCCATTGTATGGATATATCTCAGTTTGTTTAGCCATTTACCCGATGATAGATATTTGGGCTGTTTTGATTTTCTTGCTTTTACAAATAAAGCTGCTATGAATCTGCATATACAAACTGTTAGTTTGTTAGGGCTGCCACAGCAAAATGCCATAGATTGGGTCCCTTAAGTAACAGAAATTAACTTTCTCACGATTCTAGAGGCTAAAATCCCAAGATCAAGATGTCATCAGGTTTGTTGTTTTCCCGAAGTCTTTCTCCTCATCTTGCTGACTGTCACCTTTTCACTGTGTGCTCATGTGGACCTTCCCCTGTATGTGCACATCCATGGTGCTACTCTGTGTGTCTAATTTCCTCTTCTTGCAAGGACATCAGCCAAACATGAGTAGGGCACACCCTAATGGCCTCATTTTAACTTAATCACTTCTTTAAAACACCTGTCTCAAAATACAGTCACATTCTGAGGCAAGGGGACTAGAATTTCAACATGTAAATTTTGGGGTATCACAAGTCAGCCTTCAACACAACAATTTGTGAACATTTTGTCTTATTTCTTATAAAGCTATACATATGTCTGGGGATGGAATGGCTGGGTTGCATAGTAGGAGTATGTATAACTTTTTATTAAACTGCCAAACTGTCTTCTAAAGTCTCACATTATTTAAACCAGCATCTCACTGTCCATGTGTATCAATTAGCAAGAGACAGGTGTATAAAAACTGGACACAGGGAGCACTAAGCGGGGGTGGTGGGAAGGGCATGCCTTAAACCCGCACTTGGGTGAGGCAAAGGCATAAAGTGTAACTGTAGTGTTTGTACCCTCACAATACCCTGGAAAAAAAAAAAAAAGAAGAGGAAGAGACCAGAACCCTCTCTCTCTCTTACTGTCATAAGAGGATACAGTGAGAAGGCTGCCATCTGCCAGATTGGAAGAGAG
Source organism: Indri indri (assembly GCA_004363605.1). Classification (NCBI taxonomy): domain Eukaryota; kingdom Metazoa; phylum Chordata; class Mammalia; order Primates; family Indriidae; genus Indri; species Indri indri. Next base: position 3,235 of record RJWJ010034746.1, on the reverse strand, counting down.
CCCTTGCCAAGAACCAAATCTGCTAGAACCTTAATCTTGGATTTCCCAACCTCCAGAACTATGAGAAATACATGTGTGTGGTTAAAAAAAAAACCCAAAAAACTGAATGCTAAGCATGGCTTTATCATTGTTTCCTTAAGGTTCTATCAGATTCTGTTTTATTATTTTTAAGTTTTTTATTAGAACTTTTTAAACATTTTGGATTGTTGTGACTTCTTTAATTAAACATTTTAGCATTCCTTTATCCCAGGCAATCTTATTTTCTTTATATACTTTGTCTGATATTAATATAGTCACCTCAGCATCCTTAGATTGATGTTAACATGGTATCCATTTCCATATCCTTTTATTATAACCTATTGTTTCTTAGTGTTTAAATAGATTTTTTTTTTAGGAAAGCAGAACTTAAAGATGACCCCAAAGACATTTCTGAGATCTTCTTGGCTGCCCCACCCATCATAGACCCTGAATGTCAGGGCCCTGAGGTCAGAATAGTTTCAAAGGAGGGGCCCAATGTGCCTGTGGGCACTTGGGGCTCACTTGCCAGCACCACTTCCAGTTTACACTCCCTTCATTATAGTGTAAAGCTCCTTGGCTGCCCCAGTTTTGCCTCTAGCATGCCCAGATGCATCTCAGGCTGTGCTTACGGACAGTTCAAGCAGTTAATATTTGTGGGGTCCAAGCAGTGCCAACTCTGCTGGCATGCAGAGTACAAGTGCTGTGGAGGCAGGGCCACCTTCACCTAGATTCCAAAGGATGCTCAGAAAGCCTGGGGACATAGACAGAGAACTGCCACGGGAATGAAACTGCCACACAAAGCCCCCCTAGGGCAATGCATAGTGAATCCATGGGGTCAAGGCTACTACTGAGACCCCAGACCTCTAGAGCTACCAGCGTGCAATTCTAGCTTTGAAGAGCAAGATGCACCCAACTCCAACTCATCATATCTGCTACATGGGCTGCACCCAGCAAAGCCATGGTGGAGGGGTCTCCCAGAGCCTTGCAGTCTCAAGCCAAGTCCTGATGGCTCCTGAAGGCTGAACATGAAGTCAAAGATTATTCACAAGCCTCATGATTTAATGTTGTTTACCTTGTTGGATCTCGGACTTACTTAGGAAGTTTTACCCCTTTCTTTCTTCTTAATTCTCCCCTTTGGAATGAACATATATATCCTATACTTGTTCCACCACTGTATTTTGGAAATGTAACAGGGCTAATGGCCTGAAAAAGGGTAAAAATGTTTTCTGTCTCTCTAAACTCTCTCCTCCTCCTTTTGGGAATTGAAACCTGCATCCCTGCCCCAGGCCAGCAGTAGGGAGAAGGGAAGGGAGTGTCCTTTGTTCTTTGTACCATAGGAGATAGCTCAAGGGAATTGTCCAGGCAGAGGTCACAAGATCATGTTAGTGGAAGATGGGATGAATCAGAACCATCAACTATAGTTAAATAGCAATAGCCGAAAGCTAAAAACCTCCTCTTTAAAAGCTCTGTATTCCTGCTCAGAGGGAGGACACTGGTACTTTAAGATGGGAGTCTGCCAACCTCCTCATTTACCAGCAAATTAATAAATTTCTTTTTCCTTCTCCTTAAACCACTTGTCTTCATTCTTCTGATGTGCCCTCAGGGACAAGTTTCAAGCTTTTGGTAACAGAAATGCATAATTTGTTTGACCTACCAACTTGGAAAGCCATTTGCCATAAGATGAACCAAACCTTGATTTAACCTACATCTGATTTAGATGAAACTTGCACTTTAGACTTTTGAGTTCGAGCTGCAATGAGTTAAGACTTTGGGGACTATTGGCATGAAACGGATTTATCTTGTATAAGAGAAGGACATAAATTTTGGAGGACATGGGAGGAATATTATGGTTTGAAAATTTGTATCCTCTCCAAAAATCATATCAAAACTTAATCTCCAATGCAATAGTAGCAAGAGGTGATTTAGGAGGTGATTAGGTCGTGAGGACTCTGCTCTCATGGTTGGATTAATGCCTTAGCAAAAGGGCTGCAAGATATGGTAATCTAATCTTTGACAAAGCTGACAAAAACATACACTGGGGAAAAGAATCTCTTTTCAATAAATGGGGCTGGGAAAACTAGATAGCCACATGCAGAAGATTGAAACTGGACCCCCACCTCTCACCTCTCACAAAAATCAATTCAAGATGGATAACAGACTTAAACCTAAGGCATGAAACCTTAAGAATTCTAAATGAAGATGTTGGGAAGACCCTTTCAGACATCGGCCTAGGCAAGGAATTCTTGAAGAACCCCAAAGCAATTGCCGCAGCAACAAAAATAAATAAGTGGGATCTAATCAAATTAAAAAGCTTCTGCACTGCCAAGGAAACTGTCATTAGAGTGAATAGACAGCCCACAGAATGGGAAAAAATATTTGCTCTTTACACATCTGATAAAGGGCTGATAACCAGAATCTATCTAGAACTCAAAAAAATCAACAAGAAAAAAATCAAACAACCCCATCAACAAATGGGCAAAGGAAATGAACAGAAACTTTTCAAAAGAAGAGAGAATAATGGCCAGCAAACATGTAAAAAAATGCTCAACATCTCTAATCATTAGAGAAAATCATTAGAGAAAAAAATGCAAATGAAAACCACAATGAGATATCACCTAACCCCGGTGAGATTGGCCTCTATCAAAAAATCCCAAAACAACAAATGCTGGTGAGGATGTGGAGAGTCAGGAACACTCTTACACTGCTGGTGGGACTGCAAATTTGTGCAACCTCTGTGGAAAAGAATCTGGAGATACCTCAGAGAGCTAAAAATCGAAATACCATTCGATCCAGCAATAGCACTATTAGGCATCTACCCAAAAGAGCACAAAACATTCTACGATAAAGGCATCTGCACCCGAACGTTTATGGCAGCACAATTTACTATTGCAAGGATGTGGAAGCAACCCAAGTGCCCGTCGATCCATGAGTGGATTATTAAAATTTGGTATATGTTTACAATGGAATATTACTCAATCATAAGAAACAACAGTGATCTAGCACCTCTTATACTTTCCCGGATTAAACTTAAGCCCATTATCCAAAGTGAAGCACCACAAGAGCAGAAGAACGGGATCCACTTGTACTCTCCATCAAATTGGTACTAACTGATCAATACTAGGTTGATCACATGACAGAAATACTCTCTAGGTATTAGAGGTATTGCGGGGGGGGGGGCAAATCTACAACTAAAGGACATGAGGAGCACGAAAGGGAG
>RJWJ010034745.1:0-17066 GCA_004363605.1 Indri indri | reverse complement strand
AAGCCATATGGAGATACCTTAAAGAGATGCAAGTAGAATTACCATTTGATCCAGCAATCCCATTGCTGGGCATCTACCCCAAAGAACAAAAATCGCTCTATGAAAAAGACACCTGCACCCGAATGTTTATAGCAGCGCAATTCACAATTGCAAAGGTGTGGAAACAGCCCAAGTGCCCATCAATACATGAGTGGATTAGCAATTAATTTCTTAACTTTGTTATTTAAAAGTATACAGAATAATAATTCCTTTCAGCAATACTAAAATTATTTTGTTCAAATTTCAAAATCTGACATTTTTGAGATGACTTTAGGATTTGGTGTTTAATAATATCCTGTTTCTTTTATCTATATATAACTACAGTTTATGACTTGATTTTTAATCTCCAAATATTTTAAAAAATAACCAAGGAAAATTAATAAGTGATATTAATAAGTTTATAGAATAAGAATACGAATTGACAGTAAATATTTTATAAGTTGCTCAAATTTAATATTAAAGAAATATAAATCAAATTAAAGCAGCATTTTTGGTTACTTATCATATTAGTAAAAGTTTAAAAAAGTAAATTACTAAAAGTTTGCAAGACTGTTGAGAAACAGAAGTTCCCAGATAATTACGGTGGGAGTGTGAACCAGTGTAACACCTTCGGGAATAGAAAGCTGTCTATTAAAATTTTAGATATCCATACTCTTTGATCCAGAAAATTCACTTATAAAAATTTATCTTGGAATTTTATTCACACAGATATCCCAAAATTATCTATACAAGAATATTTAATACATCAATAGAAACCAATAAAAGCTGAGATTCTATCAATAGAGCAATAGCTAAGATATTATCCAGTGGAACACTATTCTGTAGTACAGTATGTAGATGTTTAAAGACATTGTGTAGATTTGTACACACTCATCCAGACAGTTGCCCACTATTCTGCAAAATTAAAAATGCAGCTTCCCCAAAATTATGTATTTATTTTTTGGAAGTATATGTAAAAAGTTCTTACATTTTTCTAATTTTTATTTTCTTATTCCCCCTCTGAATGTGATATTGCCTTTTCTTCTCAGACTAGGAGAAAATTTACTTTTTGTTTTATTATCTTCTATTCTATTAAATTCGTTTTCATAAAATAATTATAAAATATAAAAGGAGTAGATGATAATAAATATTTTATTTTTACAACTAATGATAATTCTGGATATGGTGTCTTTTGAACACCAACATAAAGATGTCCTGCACACAGTTGAGAATATTAACAGTGAGTTCTTGCCTGGAGAAATAAGTTTGAGAATCATTAATGGTGGTTTTGGATGAAGCCTCCTAAGGTAAATGTGTATATGGGTGGTCCCTGGGATCTGGACGAGATAAAATACATTCATGAGAATGTCTTTAGGTCAGATTTGCATGTAACTTGGACCCCTAATGAACAGCACACATACAGTAATGATGATAATAAGTACAGCAATAACATAATGGCTTGTATGTGGCAATGATAATACAGTGTAATACTGTAATAATAATATTAATACCCCTGTACTGTAATAATAAGTTACAGAAACTATTGTGCTCTTTCTTTTAATTCAAACAAACAGAACATAAAAACAAGTCCTACAAAAAGTTTAGATAGGAGATAGGAGAATTGTCAAAAATGAATCTTGAAGGTTAACACTCACCTAATGTTGCATCAATGTTTTGCTTACTGGAAGGAGCATTTTTGAGGCAAGAATATAGGCTAACATTAATCAGAAGATGATGGTGGAGATGGTGCTGGAGAGGATGGAGTGGGTGCTGGGGAACTATGATTTGATTCTGGTGCTGCAGGAGGGGAGCTTACCGCTGAAGTTGGTTTCTTGAAAAAGGTATCTGGGATTGTTTGCACAGCCCTTTTATTTTTCATCATAAACTGCATAGCAGTTGATGTTCTCACTAACTGCACAATAAACCTTTGACTTAAAGTTATATCTCTCTAAGACCAAAAAATAGAAAAGATGGAAAAGAGTAGGATTCCCCACATTTAAATATTAATAAGGAAACACAAAAAACGGAATGGTATTTTTTTCTTCCTTAAAATTTTTCTGCTGATATGTCACTTTCAAGTGTAAAGTTGGATAATAATACTTATGCTTAGATACTTCATGAGTTTTTTTAAAATAAGAAATGAAAAATTCATGATCATATGTCCAATGGGACACATATTTTCATGCAGGAAACATCATCAAAACATTGTGAAGTAATCTATCTGAAAGATATCTGAATTGCAGGCAAAAGTTTTAGTGTGCTTATAATTTTCTTGAATGTTTAAAAGGCAAACCAAAATCATCAGGTGACAAATCCTTGCTCAATGATGCTTTCGAAAAAGGGAGAGGAGGTAACCTTTGCAATTTCTTATTCTAAGTAAACCATATATGCCTAAGGTTCAGATAAAATAAAACATGTGATTACTTTATATTTCTTGCCCCATGCAAGAACAGGCCAGTTAGCAGAAGTATGCACTAGAGAAATATAGGCTTTTTGATTTTGTGACAGTAGGTCTGTTCTCACGGGATGTGATTTTATGTTAAAAATTGGAATGGTTTGAAATCAATTCTATTGCATGGAGGGGGAGAGGAGCACAGCATACTAAGATCATACTTTGCAAATGCTTTCTTTCACCAAAACCTATGGGTGCGGGGAGATATGAACTCTTACCTGAACTCATCTTTCCCTCACTATTTGTAAGAGAGAAAATTTTTTTATAAAAGCAAATAAGAGCAACATTTCTACCAGTAAGAGCAAGAGGTCATATTGGATCAGATAACTTACACAGTTGTTAGTAACCCTACATGTTGTTGATTGGCCTTACCCTTTTTCTTTCTGCCTTTTTGCACTGTACTTTCTCCATTTATCTTTTCCTTCTTAAAGACTCCACACATGGAAAGTGAGCTAACGTACCTTGCCCTAGGAAGATCAGAGAACTTATATCAATAAAAAAGAAATCTCTTTTTAATTAATATGAATTATTAGATTTGAAGGTAAATAACAACTGTTGCTAGAGTTTCCAATGTAATTCTCTCAGTACTATACTAATTTATTGAATCCCTCTTCTGTACTCTCCTGGTTAATTTTGGTATACTCTCCAACAATTCTAAAACTCACTCTTATTGCTGCTGTTGTGTTTAAGAGTTCTGTGGCATCCAGTTTCCTTATGCCCCATGTAAGGACCGTCAGATCAGGTAGAGAAATGTTATATTATAAAACAGTTACAGTAAACAATTGAATTCTTCTTTACAAACTACAAATATTTAGGTTAGTGCAAAAGTAATTATGGTTTTAGCATTGTTGAAATTTGCCATTTGATATTGGAATACATTCTTAAATAAAAATGGTTATGCTATGCATCATTTTAATGCACATTTCTCCCTTTATGTGTTTTTGCTAATGACTTATTACTTGCTGTTTATTTTGTATTTATTTTAGACTATGGAATGATCTTAGACAAAAAGCAAATTCAAGTGATTTTCTTATTCGAGTTGAAATGGGTCATAAAGCAGTGGAGACAATTTGCAACCTCAACAATGCATTTGGCCCAAGAACTGCTAACAAACATACAATACGGTGGTGGTTCAAGAAGTTTTGCAAAGGAGGCGAGAGCCTTGAAGATGAGGAGTGCAGTGGTCGGCCATCAGAAGTTGACAACAACCAGCTGCGAGCAATCCCCGAAGCTGATCCTCTTACAACTATAGATGTTGGCCAAGTACTCAACATCCACTACCCTACAGTCGTTCAGCATCTGAAGCCAATTGGAAAGGTGAAAAAACTCAAAGTGGGTGCCTCATGAGCTAACGAAAAATAAAAAAAAAAAATTTCGTTTTGAAGTGTCATCTTCCCTTCTTGTACGTAAAAACAATGAACCATTCCTCAATGGGATTGTGATGTGTGACGAAAAGTGGATTTTATACAACAACCAGCAATGACCCGCTCAGTGGTTGGACCAAAAAGGAGCTCCAGAGCACTTCCCAAAGCCAAACTTGAACCAAAAAAAGTCACGGTCACTGTTTGGTGTTCTGCTGCCAGTCTGATCCACTACAGCTTTCTGAATCCTGGCGAAACCATTACATCTGAGAAGTATGTTCAGCAAAGCTATGAGATGCACTGAAAATTGCACCGCCTACAGTCGGCATTGGTCAACAGAAAGGGCCCAGTTCTTCTCCACAACGCCCGACTGCACATCACACAACCAACGCTTCGAAAGTTGAACGAATTGGGCTACAAAGTTTTGCCTCATCTGCCATATTCACCTGACCTCTAGCCAGCCCACTGCCACTTCTTCAAGCATCTTGACAATATTTTACAGGGAAAATGCTTCCACAACCAGCAGTATGCAGAAAATGCTTTCCAAGAGTTTGTGGAATCCTGAAGCATGGATTTTTACGCTGCAGGAATAAACAAACTCATTTCTCAGCAAAAATGTGTTCAGTGTAATAGTTCCTATTTTGATTAATAAAGATGTGTTTGAGCCTAGTTAGAATGATTTAAAATTCAAAGTCTGAAACTGCAATTACTTTTGCACCAACCAAAATAAATGATAGAAAAGCACCATTTCCATCATTCCTAGAAGAATATTGCCAGAGATTTTATTTCTTCCAAACAACGTCAACAGGAAAAAAGTTTCTTTGGAAATAACTTTAACAGTTCCTCATTTCACTCTGTGGATAATGACATTAGCTCTAAACCTGCTGTTAAAAATATATCTTTTTCTAAAATGACAGAGACAAAATTAAATTTGTATCTTAATCTTAACCCTGGCTTCGTTCTAACATTTCATTTAATAACTCTACATAGTGGGATTTATTATTGACAATTGAATAGTACTAACTCCAAAAGACATTGTGTCAATTTGATTCTATTTTTAAAGACACTGTCTATACAGCATTTATGCATATGTTGTCAAGATCAGCACTTGGTAAGTGTTCACCTACTATTACAGTCAGGCTCAAGGTCAACTATTTTAGCCCATATTGATTTTTCTACTTCTTGCGCCAAATCCTTTATTAGCTCTATCACAAATTTTGACACTCAATTATATGCTAGGGTTTATTTATCATTGATTGAAAATATGTCCCAATGAGGAATGAAACTCTTTAATAGAGTAATCACATTGTAATTTTATTCTCACAATTACTAACATACTCTGCAAACTCAGCAAACACTCAACAAATGCTTACAGAACTGAAAATAGAAGAGCCGTTCTCCTAAAATAGACATCAGAAGGAAGATTGTTTTATTGTCAAGCTTTAAGACTAGAGTTTGCACCACTTTGAGAAATCTTTTTTCTGGTTTTCACAGAAACAAAGAAATTCCTGTGTTGGAAATGACTCAAGGTTGTATAGTCTAATTTCTCTGATTTGCAGCACAACTAAGAAGTGGTTGGCCAATCTCCAGTTAGAGGGAATTACCACTTCCCAAGGCAGTTATGCCTTTTCAGACAGCTCTAATAACGAGTTTTATTTTAAGCTTAAATTAACCTCCTTGTAACTTCTGACGAACATCATCCACTAAAGCCATCCTCTTGAAACAGCTCTGGTATTTCTGTTTGTCTTCTCTGGTTTGTTTGATAATTCCTCTTATCCCTTCATGTATTGGTTAGGATGCTTTTGGCTATGAGCAATAGCAAACCCTGACACAAATAAGCTTAAACTATATGGAAAATTATTGTCTCACACAGTAGCAAGAAGCAAGATGATTTCAGTATTTGTTGAGTTAGCTACTCAGTGATGTTATCAAAGACTCAGTTTTCTTTTTCCCCCTTTCCTCCTGTCGTCCTTGGTGGTGTCTTCACCATTAGGCTGGTAGAAAGAGGGCTTCTTCTCATGTGTCAGTCAAGAAAAGGATGAGAAGTTATTTTGCATATCTCTTTTGAGAATTTTTCCAGATCCCTCAGCAGATTTCATGTCTCATTAGCAAAAATTGGGCAACCGATCCATGCCCGAAGCAATTCCTGGCAAGAGGGATGGGATTACAATAATTGGTTTAGATAGAAAAATCATCTGGTGTGAAATCACAGAGTCAACTTCGATTCTACTACACACAGTTTTCATTTGCTTTTGTTCTGTCTGTTCTTCTTTATCCAGGTGATTACAAACTACTGAATCTTAACTCTTTAGATATTAAAAATGATTAACAAGTATCTATTTTATGTTAATACCAAGCTGTACTTGATATCCCTCTGACAGCACTTTGATGAAAATACGAGAAATAAGTGAAAACTTCACTTTTTATTAAGTAAAAAAAAGGGGTTAAGCAAAAAAAAGGAAGTGCCTAATGAAAAAAATGCTTATTTTTTTATGTATTCTGTACCTATCCTTTGAGTATATCTTTTTTTGTACTTTGAAAATATTATTTTAGATTTATATTCAATTTAGTACATAAAACTCCCACATGCTCCGAAACAGCACTTCATATGTTGAAATAAGTTATAATCTTATATAAAAGTGTAGTTGGTGGTTTTCAAGAAAATATTGTATTTTTGTCTGTGTTTTGTGACAAATTTTTGGTTTTTTTTAAGATAACAAATTATAAACCTAGGCTTTTAAATTTTTTTCTTTTCTATTATGTTCATTTAATGAGGGCAGTAATTTAATACACAATTGGTAAACTAAATGGGCAGTTATTATACTTTGATGCACACAATAATTATAATGGGATTTACACAATTGCCAAGATAAAAAGAACCACATCAAACAAAAGCAAAGCAAGACATAAGATATTCAAGTTCTTTCCTAAGACAGAGAATTGCATGCTGAAAGAAATTTTTTCAATAAGATATACTAGCTGCAGCTTCACGATAATTGAAAATGTCTGATAACACTAGGAGGCCCTCAAATACACACACAAACACATTGACTGGCAGTCATAAAACCTAAGTAAGAAAAATTATTAAATTATTAAATTTTTGTTTCATTGCTTAATTTCTTAGCTGTCACATAAATATTTGGCAGAGTATACCATTTAAATAGTATACAATGTATAATACATGAAGCGTGTTTCTTTTTAAGTTAACTGTTGGAAGAAATTTTTTGTTCCAATTATTATTTAATTTATTTATAAAATGACCTTGAACAAAACACTTCACTAGGCACCATGGAGTAAGGTAAGAACTAATTCCTAGTCTTCTGATTACATTATTTATAAAGCTAATTTTTCTCTTTTTCGATATCTTACAACAGTGCAGTGAACGAATGATCGGCATAGTCCCATAAAGACAAAGAATTTTGGAGAAGAAAACACAGCAGACAAGAGATGTAGACCAACTTATGAAGGAAAGAAAACAAAAGGATGAATGGTAATACCTTAGATTTTCTGTTATTTTATTCTGCTAAGGGCTAGCAAAAAGGAAAACCAATAAAAATCAACATACAGAACCCTGGAAAGGTTCAGAAAGTGAAGGATCTGAAGGATTCATATTTAAAGGTGTAATTGGTTGAAAGTGCTTGTGACAAGTTGTCAAAATGGAAATTATTTTCTGCTAAGGTCTCAACAAATGAAGAACAAAATAAGAAGTTGGAAAGGATTCTTGCATTTCAAAGGATAATGTAAACAATGGCAATGACAACAATAAAGTTTTAGCAAAACATCCATCTAATCGATGTAAATGTATTAAGTATGAAAGATTGGGCTAGAACTTTTTTTGAAGAGCGTTACAAAAGCATTGGAGAGAGAGTGTTGTGACATTTTTCCTCTCCACTTTCATGGCTCTGTGATAAAGAAGGGGCCTTTGTCTCGTACCTCAAGCCTAGGAAGAGAGTCTTCAGTAGAAGAAAATTGAAAACTTGAATTTGGCACTAGAGTTTGGCCAGTTCTGGAGAAGCCTAAAACTTGACGTACTAGCAGCAATGGAAGAGAAGGATTTCTTTCTTTCTTGGCATCTAGATATGGGTTTCTGGGGCAAGTCGTAGCCAGCCTGAGTCATTTTACAGGGAACCTCAGTCAAAATCGGTTCCTGCCATGGGCAATGCAGCCTCAGCAGAAAGAGATTAGGATAATACCCGTGGGCACAGAAGCTGAAGGTTTTATTTCTGTTACCTTTTATTTGAGTGTGTCTGTTAGTGTCCAGCCAGAGGAAAGGCACCATCTCATGGAGGCAGCTGAAGTCAGGCGTTTCCACTGGGAAATCTCTCAAGCACCAAACTCAAGAGGGAAAGAGTCAGCTTTAAGCAGCTCCAAGCCCAAAGACTAGGAAAGCCTAATAGTAAGAGTGCTTGTTAGGTAAGGCCGTTTTTTTTTTTAATCCCTTTTCATTTTTTATTCTCTCAGCTTCAACTCTGGAGGAATAAAAATGAAGTACAGTCAGCTGCTGGGAGGGAGGGGGAGATGTGCAAGCCTGGGAAACAACAAAGTTGAGCAGATGCCTCACACTAAGGTGGTTGGGTTTCCACCCCGAAGGGCCACAGAGTTGGGGAAAGGGAAACTTTCAAGTCAGACAAATCTCTGATTATTAACCTTAATGAACATTTCATTGCTGAATCAAGACTGTTATTTGATCTAAAAGTGACAATGCTTTTTTTTTTTTAAATTGTGAAATATCCTACATATCCAGGAGAGTGTATCAACCCTGTATGATGTATTTGTAAAGTTATCTGATGATTACGGAGCGAATGCTGTGTAATCACTAGGCAAGTTAAGAAATATAACATTATCAGACCTTAGAAGTCACCTCCTTGTATGCATCTTCTCTGTCGTCTTTCTCTCCTACACCAACCCCCTGACAACTGTGGCAATAATTTTTTGAATTCTCTTTTTAGCTTTATCAGGATTAATTCATCCTTTTTACTCTTAATGGAGATTTGTTTCCAGTTTTTTTGTTGTTTTGTTTGCTTTTAGGACCGATGCTCCCATGAACAGTCTTGCATGCCTCTCTCAGTGCACGGGCACACTGGTTCCTTCTATATGTAGTATAGAAACGCGGTCATAGGATACGCATTTCCCTACTAGATGTTTAATAATTTAGACTCCCCCAAAGTGCATGATATTTTCCTTGTTCCATATGCTCATCAACACTTGTTATCTGTTTTTTTTCAATGTTTGTTAATCTACTGGGTATAAAGTGATATTATATGTGGTTTAAATTAACATTTCTTTGATTGTCAATGTGATTGATCACCTTTTTTGTTTATTAACCTTTGGGACTTCCTCTTTTCTGATATGCTTGTTCAAATACTTTGCTCATTTTAATTTTAGATTGTTTGTCTTTTTCTTACCAATTTAAAGGAATTCAATGCATATTCTGAGTACTAGTCTTTTGTTCATTATATGTTGAGGAAAAATCTCCTATATGGTAACTTGTCTTTTTACTTTCTTTGAATTTTGATGAATAGAAATTCTTCAACTCAATATATTTCAATTATGCATATAATTCAATTATATATACAATTAAATCTAATACCTGTCACTTCTTTTTAGTAAATGCTCTGTACTTTAAGAAATCCTTGCCTTACCAAGATAATGAAGGTATATTCTTACTTTATCTTCTAAAGTTTTATACATTTATCTTTCACATTTAGATTTTTAATGGTGTTGGAATTTATTTTTGTATATTTTGTGAGACAGAATGCTTTTCCTTTCCTAGTTTTTCCCTTATGGTCAGCTACCCAATTGTCCTGGCACAATTATGAAAAATCCTCTTTTCTCTGTTGATCTGCACAATCACTGCTGTTTTATAACAAGTGTCCGTATCTTTGGGTCTGTTTCTGGGCTATATCGTCTGCTCCATTGGTCTATTTTTCTATCTCTATATAATCTCACACTGTTCAATTAATATAGCTTTATATCTATTCAAAATCTGAAGAAAAAGAGCCATCTTGTTCTTTATCAGTAGTGCCAAGGTTTTTCTTGGCCCTTTATATTTTATATAAGTTATAGAATTGTATAATATAAATATAAAATATATGTAAGTATAATTGTATAAGTTATATGATTATGGAATCAGTTTTTCAAGTCCACATGGAAGCACACAAACAAAAACACTGTTAACCATGCTGGGATTTGGATTTGGATTACAAGTGATCTACTTATTAATTTGTATAGAATTTACATTTTACATTGTCAAGTCTTCCAATCCATGAACATGGGGCATTTGTCTCATTTTCGCATAGGTCTGTTTTAATAGTTGTTATGAACTATATTGGGTCTCCCACTCAAATTTACATGTTGAAACTTTAACCCCCAATGTGGCCATATTTGGAGCTAGGGCTTTAGGTTTTAATTAAGATTAAATGAGGTCATAAGGGTTAGACCCTAATATCCAATAGGATTGGTAGCCTTATAGTATGAAAAGAGAAAGATCTCTTTCTTTCTTTATCTCTCTCCTCTCACCTTCTCTTTTTCTCCCTCTCTCTCCCCTCAGGAGCTCACAAAGAAGAGGTCTAGTTAGTATACAGGAAGAAAGTAGCCACATATAGCCAAGAGAAGAGGACTCAGAATGAAAACTACCTTTCTGGCATCTTGTCCTTGGACTTCCCAGCCTCCAAAACTGTGAGAAATAAATTTTTATTGTTTAAGGCACTCATCTATGGTATTTTGTTATGGAAACTCAAGAAAACTAATAGACTAGTTCTCAGTGCTCTCCATGAACAGAGAGTAGACTCCTGGGCACTTCAATGTTTTAATGTTAATGTAAATGACATTTACTTAAAAATTCCGTTTTGTGTTTGTTAAGAGAAAATAAATTGATCTCTGTATCTTACACTGATAAACCTTGTTAATTTCTCATTAAATGCCAACAATTGATCCATAAATCCTTTTAGAATTTCCTATGGAAACAATGGTATCTGTGAATAATAAAAGCTATGCTTCTATGGAGTCTCAATTCTTCCTCTTGGCCCTAATGTACTGAGAAGGGCCTAATTCAGAAGGTCTTAGGTGGGATCTGGGAATCTTCATTTCTGACCCATATTCTGGCATGATTCTTACAAATTTAGGAAACTAAGGCTTAATTATATTGGGAGTAATTATATTGGGTTGTAAAGTTCTGGTTTGCAGATATGTATTATTGGCTTACATTTGTTAATTGGTTCACATTTTTCCTTTATAATAACTAATAAGTTATAAAAAGTTAAATTTATCTCTAGTTCAGCAAAGAACCTGGAAGTATCTGGGTCAGAAGAAGGGGCCACCACTAGGGGGAAAGACAGAGAGGTGGGTAGGATACTGTATAAGCCGGGGATAGGTAGGGGAAGTGGAGACTGAGGGTCAGCTTCAGAAAAATTGAAGGGCTGAGAAACAGGGAGATCAATGACACGGAGATGGAAATATTTAACAAAATGAACATCAGAGTTCCTTGCACACTCCAAGCTCACAGCGAGCTACACTTGAAACTTTTCTTTGTCTTCCAGGCCAAATATAAACTTTGCCTAATCTGTTAAGCTCTCTTCTCTCCCTGAATACCTCTCCTACTCTACTGCTTTAAAAAAAAAGTCCACCCTCAATGTGTTTACTTTTCCACATTGCACTATCAACTACATTTACCAATAATCTCTTGAAGAAGAAACATTTCTTTTGCAAATATAAAATGTTTAGGAATAATATATACTTAACAAATGACAGTTAAAAGCCAAGAGAGTTTCAGGAAAACAAGAGGAATGAAATCATCAAAAAAGATGAGAGATAGCAACTGAACTGAATTTTAAAAGAGGTAAGCATTAAAAATGTAGGAGTAAAAAAGCACATGGTGTTCATTAGCTAGAGGACAGGCCATGTGCAGAGAGCAGAGCTTGACAGAGTTTGGGAGTCAGTTTAGTAATAGATTTTAGAGAATCTTGAAGCCAAAACTAAAAGAATGAGCATGTGTGTTAGAGGAAGGTAAAGTCCTCTAGGGTTTTTTTGGGTGGTCAAGTGACACGTATAAAATCGACTTTCCCATTGCACAGGAAAGAATGAGGGAAGGGAAGAATTGGAGTCAAGGAAACCATTTAGCAAACTATAACTTAGGCAGGAGCAATGAGGACTCAGACTAAAATATCAATAAAAAAATAGAGGAATGTGTTTAATGGAAGCTCTAAAAAATTTGCCAAAGTAAAAATCACCGCTCAGGAGGAAAAGTGCCTTTAGATTTTCACTAACACACCTATTTCAAGGAAGGCTCAAGTACTAAAGCATTCTACTGAATCAGGGCACTAATCAAGAAAGTGTTCTTCTTTAGAAAGATCAAAAAATAAACAGCCAAAGATGTCTGAGATATATTGTCCTTTTTGGAAAATGTCAGGCTCTGGTTTGTATTCAGGAGGAGCAATTTCAGGAGATTTCCCTGATGCAGTCCTCTAAAATTTTGTCAGGATGACAATACCTTGTTTATCCCCTGATTAATGTATTACTTTGAAAGAACAGCTGAGGAGATCTGATGTGTCAGTTCATTTAAATGCTGCTATTTTGCTTTTGTTGGAGGAGCACAGCAATCACCCTGGCACTGCAGTGAATGAGACCTTGGCAGTTGCTGCTGCGCATGTCTGATCAGTCTTCCTGCCCTAGGCAGACAAAGAGGGAGGAGGAAGAAAGAGGGAGGAGCTCCTTTATATCAATATTTTCCAGAACTCCACTGACAGACTGTGCAATTTCTGATTCGTGTTGTGTGGAAAGTGAGCTAGAGAATGGCTCACTTCATTTGCAGTGTAACTTCTTCGAAAACTGAAAAACAGAAGCATGAGCTGTCAGCAAGTCAGCCATATGGTCTTACGTTTTATGTGGAATAATCAATTTTCTAAGTGTAGCAAAAAATATATATATACACATATATATATACACACACATATATATGCATATATATAAATAGAGAGAGAGAAAATCTTACATTGACATTATTTTACTTTGTACATGTGGTTTGATTTAGCATATGGTACCCTGGCCTTCAAGAATTTGTTTCTTCTCTGGACTCTCTTACCTTGGTCAATCAATGTCATCACCATCTAGCTGTTTAGTTGTTTATGTTAAAGAACTTGGAGTCCTTGACTCTTTTCCCCACCCAAGGCATTTACACTATACCCATCCCTCCCAAATCCTTGCACTCCTCTGCATTTTCATAGATTATGCTTTATTTTGGCTTTTGTCAGCTCTTGTCTAAACAATTTTAATAACTTTTTAGCATGTGTTTTTCACCCCAGTTTCCCCACAAAAGCTAAGTCTTCACAACCACTGCAGAGGTTAACATATTCAAAGATGAACTTCATTATTTCACACATTTCCTTGTTTAGTATCACTAAATCTCCACCCCCACTGCCCAGAAGTTTTTGTAGGGACAAAACCAAATCACATTTATGCAATGTTCTTCAAATTATGGCTTCAAGCTACTTTTCTAACCTCATGATTCACACATGAGGTCATGGTCTGCTCCTCCTTTCTGAACCTAGAAAATACATTGGATGAAACTCAACGTAAATAGTGCCTCCTACATAGAACTTTCCCACTCATCACATTAGCATTCTTATTGCCTTAAGCCATTTATTTCCTCCTAATTTTTCTCCCTTCCTGCCTTTATTTCTTAATTAGTCTAGATCCAAAGGTTCACCTTTTCAGCTATTATTTTATCATTGCTCTCTGATTTTTTTGATCCCTTCCGTGACTATCACACCTACTCTGTAAAACCACTATTATGGATCAATATAGCTATCTGCCTTCCTCATGGTAGACAATCAAGGTTTCAATATGTACTGGATAAAAATCACAGGGTCTATGTAGTTGACGTGACTATAATCTTGTGTTTTCTGTCATCTGCTCTCATGTCTATCCTGCCTGACAGCCCTGTGATGAATCCCTGCTCGTTCTGTGTTCCATTTCCCCCCAAGGCTCATGTTCTCTGCCTTTTCTCCCCTGGCCCTCCTGATGTCTACAGGCATATTTCTATTGCAAAAGGACGTTTAAGTCTGCTAGGTGGAAATAGCCACAGCATCAGGCTCCTTATTCTCCGCTGTAAGCACGTCAGCTTTTACTTCGGATTTTAGTAATATTCCCCTTTCCAATTCCAATTTTACTGGAAGAAAGATTTCTCCTTCTGTTTATGGCTATTTCCTCCCGCTAAGCCCTGAAGTTTCCTTTCTATTAATATTTCCTTGAGTTGTTTATTCATCAGCTCTCTCCTCATCACTAATCTCTTCATATATTTTTTTCTTCAAAATATAAAAACACTCTGTGACCTCATATCTTCAAAAATACTCTAATGTTGTCAGCTTCCCACTAGCAACAATGAAACAATCTTCTTTCTTCTTCACAGTTAAGCCTCTCGAAAAAGTTACATACACTCTCCACATTTTCGTCTTACCTCTTCTTGAGTAAGCTGGGATCTGTGAATTCAGTAAGCTCATAAATTAGTGAGATGCACACACATGTGGATAATGAAATACAATGAAAATCATAGTCATGATCAAAACAAGTAGAACCCCATTATGCTCTGAGATGATGGTGGGAATATTATGGCCCAGCTCAGTATTTACATGCTCTGATAGGCAGCAGGTTATAGTAAAACTGAATCGCACATTTGCAGGTAAACACATGCAGATCTGAATCTTAGGTTGCCCATTTACTAAATTTATTGCAAGTAAATATTATTTTTCTCATCCGTAAATTCAGAGTAATAACAATTTCCCAAAAGGTTACTGTGAAGAATAAATGAGAGAAATATAAAGTGTCCCACAGAGGGATGGGAACACAGTTGGTGGATAAAACTATGTACTTCTCCTCTTTTTCATCTCTAATTCTCTTAGAATAAGATTTCAATTTCTAATGAGGGTCCCCTCCTCCTTCTTCAGATTCATTTCTTCTAATCTCTTCCTTACTCATTATGTACCGTCCAGCCACCACCTTTCTGCTAAGAATTTCCCTATCTTACAGCTTCACACATTGTATTTCCATGTTGGAATCTCCCACCGCTAGAATGACTGGCTAGCTGCTTCTTTCATTTTACTCTCAAACTGTTAATGAATATGTCCTCCTCAGGCAGGAATTCCCTGACTTTTTGTCTATGTAGACCTTTATCATTATTCTCTCTAACATTTCCTGCTTTATTATACTTTTCTCAATTTATAACCATGTATTTCTTTATTTGAATTTCTGTGTGTGTGTGTGTGTGTGTGTGTGTGTGTGTGTGTGTGTGTGTATTTCCTATTCCTCTAGATCTGAGTTCTATGAGGATATGGATTATATCTCCTTCTGGCACATAACAAGTCCTCAAAAATATTTATTGATGAAATGAATGGATACATAAAGGCTTCTTCTCTCAGTATCATAGCACATTTTAAAGTCTGAAACCAAATCACTTCTGTAAATTTTATTGCACACAAACAATAAAACAAAAAATTTTGAAATTAGTTATTTAACAGTCAAATTTAAATAGTTAAAATTTAAATAGTCATTTAACTAGGCTTTTAACATACATTTTATTTTTAGTCTACCTAAGGAGACTAACTAGGAAGCATAGGAAAATATGAAAATGAAGTTCCGATCAATAAGACTCTATGTTATTGAAGGAAAGCAGATCACGGGCATTGTCAATAAAAGTAGATTTTTTTTTTAATTAGAAAATATCCCCAATTGACTTGGTTTATAAACTGTTAAAACTTAGGGAGCTTTTGTCCCAGTTTTCATGACAAAGATAACCTTTGTATTAATTTTTACATGGGTATCAAAAAAAGTAGTCATCAGAAATAACTCTCCCGTTACTTGACTAGAAATATAAGAGCTTAGATATTTGTTTTGAGAGATGTACATAACAAAACAGTGAGCTCTATATTATAGAGGAGTAATTTACAGAAAGAGAAAAGAGATTAAGAAAAAGTTTTAAAAGCTCTGAATGCTTTCCCATTATATTGTATAAAAAACATTGTTACTGAACAGAATGGTCTACTGTGTTAAGAAGCAATTTAAAATTTCATAGTGTATTAAGTTCAAAATGATTCTTAAATTCAGAAGAAAGTGAATGTTTATATTAATATTTGATCTTTTGCAATGACATGTTCTCTCAATTTTGGTGATAAATCAATAAATATAAATTATCTTCAAGTGTCATCCACTTGAGAAAGCACACCAAAATAAGGAGAAAACTCAAAAGTCAGAATATGTCACCAAGGCTTTACAAAGAAAATCAGTATTAGAGTAAAATAATTCATAAAACATGTGAAGGAAAGAGTGGCTTTAAATTCTTTTTAGGTTCATGGTTTTCATTTGACAGACCACTTCAGTTGTCAAAAAGTCTTATTAATTACCTGACTTAGCCACACTTACTTGTCACAGAAAAAAACCTCTCGATAAATAAATAATACCAACAACAGCATGTAATTAACTTTGAGAGTCAGATATTAACATGCTGCTTTTTCTATAAAGACCCATTCTTTAAGATTAAAAAAATGGAACTCCATCAGTTCTCAATACGCATGTGCATATGGTCATTTCTTCTGGATAAGATTATATGTATAATTTTGCAGGTACATGGCCACATGTTTGTTTTACTCCATATTTAGATCGTGCATTTCAAGTAGTTCTCTCACCTGTTCTCATGCCTATAGTTTTTTAATATTATGACAGTCCTGGTATAAATGTCAGATCCTTGAGGATAATGGTGAAATGAATCTCATAGTAATCTCCACGTCATTCTTATGTGCACATCTTACACTTTTAGCCTCATCCTCCTTTTGTAGCACACTCTCAAATCTCAGAGTCATTCACTCAACCATTTGGTGAAGTTGAGATAGATTCACTTTCTATCCTCACACATTCCAAATCCTCTCCTTTTCTCATGTGAATTATCGACTGTCCCTAAAGATGGATTCATTCTCTCACTAGCCAGCATCCTTTTTTAGTGGCTCACAGTCATTAAACTCAATCTCTTAAATTCATAACTGTGAAAGCTCTCTTTTACCAGAACACTGTGAAAGAATATGAAATCAAAATGCTGCATAGTGTACTAAGAGTATATTAATCAATAACAGTGAGCAAATAAGAAGGAAGAATATGGTCAGGCAAAGAAGTTTTTATGTCAGATTTGGCTACAAAACAAATTTACCTGTCATGACTGAGCTTTAGTGCAAACATATTTAAAAATGAATAGG
>RJWJ010034744.1:0-16988 GCA_004363605.1 Indri indri | reverse complement strand
CTACTGCTCTGGGGAAACCTTTAAAAATTGGTGGTACTCTTAGACCTGGGCAAGGTGGCACCCTGATCTGGGCTCCACAGTCTAGAAGACACCACTCTGTTTCTCCCCAGCCATGTTCTTGCCTACAGAAGAAATCCCTGGGCCAAGAAGACATAAACACCCAGATCCCATGTCCCTACCCCCTTCTAGACCATGCTCCGGGTAGGCAGGTCCTTGGGTTTCCTGACCCAAGTGGATGAAGTCTGTCTCCAGTGTCTGAAACATCCTTTTCCCTGAGTCTATCCTCCTTTAACAGCACAGAACCACAGAGCCACAAGGTGACCAAACATAGGCAGCTATTTACAGGTGGGGAAGAAAGTGGATAGAGCTTGGGTGTAGGGCCCAGTGTCTATGTGGATGCACTCAGGGCTCTTTACAGCATGGGATAGAGCCAAGAGAAGGAGAACTAGGTATGGGTCACAAGTCTGAAACCAAAGTGTCTGAAAATTCTAAATTTGAACCTGGACTTCCAGCCTCAGCTTCCTTTGAGGAACTTAAAGGGTCAACACCAGTCAGGCTGGGAAATTGGGGACACCTGTGGGCAGAGAATTCTTGTCTTAAACTAGTTGGCATAAGAAGGAGCATCTCAGTGTCCCCATTCAGAATATACTTGCAGTTCCCAGACAGTGGGCATGGGGGAGGACTGATAGGTGGCTGAGTAACGAGCCTTGGGTATGGGAAGTGAGAGTCTCCATTCTTCACTCCCCTCCCTAATGAGTAAAAGAAAGTGGGTGTTTATCTTATGGATTTCCAAGCAAGTGATTTTTTTAAAAATGTCATCATAAAGATATATTTGTCAACATAGAAAAAAATAGAAAACCCCTTAACAGTTTGCATTTGATTTATAACTTGTAAACATTAGACACAGAGCTATGGGCTTCCTTTTATACCCTTGCCCTGGGACCTGCAAATATTGGAACAATCTGGCCAAAGTCCAGTAGCTGGGGCCGTGCAGTGGGAGCTAGACCCATGGTGGGGAGCTTCTGGTGGCAAATGGGACAGTGCAGGGGCAGTCCCACAGGAATCGGAACCACAGAGGAGATGCATCTGTCGTAAGCATAGAAAGAGGTTGAGAGAAATGCCCTGACTTCTCATCAGCTCTTCCCTCCTACAGTGCATGCCACTGACGGAGCCTGTCCTGCAGCCAAAAGGCAGCATAGCCCGACACATGTAGTTTCCCATGATGTGTAGCAGAGCAGAGCACAGAAAGGGGTGGAGAATGGAAGTAAGAGCAGACCGACAAAAAGTGCTACATAAAACAAATGTATAAACTAATACATTCTGTTGAGGGCTACTCGATCTGGTTCAGAAACTTTCTGAGAATGGAGAACATATATTATGCTTTTCTTTGTCTTATATACAAATTATTTTCTACATAAGGGAAGGAGAATTGGAGTGATCTGGAAGATAATTTGGAACCCCTCACTCTACTTCGTAGTAGTGATTATTCATCCCATTATCTCTAGAAAATGTTTGTGTAGGGGAGGAAAGAAATACCTTTTTCTCTATCCATCCCACATTCCTGGCTGAGGCATCTAAAACAAAAGCAGATTAACAAACGGAAAGCATGCAAATTTATTTAATATAAGTTTCATGAGACATGGGAGTCTTAATTTTCACAAGAAAATTAAAATCCAAAGAAACACTTAAACCTACATATTTGTATGCTAGGTTTAATGAAGAGTGTACAGTCATGGAGAAATTTGATAGGTCAGTGAAAGAGTATGATCTAATGGTAACAAACTGGGGGAAACTTGGCAAGGACTGTTTGTTCAGATTTTTCTCTGCAACGCTTCATCTTCTGAATTAAGGATGTTCCTTTCCTCTGGTTATAGAGAGGGCACCTCTCACATGAGGGTCTTGTGACTTGCTTCAGGGAAAGCTCAGAAAATCCTTCCTAGGTTTTATGACCTGCTTCAGGGAAGAAGGGTGGGGAGAAGGTCAGGGAGACCTTCCTGCACATGTTCTTTCTCAAGTTCCTTCAGTTTAAAATATTTAATATGCCAAAGCACTGAACCCCATCATTTGCCATGAGGTTGGGGGCTGCAACAGGCTCCTTATTGAAGAAACCACAATATATGTGAAGTTGGGTAGCTCCTCCAAACAGGTTTTCACATTAAGGAACATAGAAAATATTGTTATGAGTAACTCAATTCTAAATATTAAAAGTAAATATAGATACCTAATGCTAATAGTATTAAGGAAGTTAGAATTCATAATCATAACATAGAAAATTTTAAATAAAGATTAGCAGGGTGTTTGGGGAAAACTATGGGTTTCTACATCTGAATCTTAGTTCCGCTACGTATTAATGGTTATTATATATTTTTCAGTGAAATACTAAAACTCCTTTAGCCTTAGTCCTCTCACCGTTCCAATACAGGTACTAATAGCAACCTATTACAAGTTATAATTCACACATTAATATTCTAGTTCATCTGCCATATAGTAGATGTTCGAATAATAATAATGATGATGATGAAAATAATCACAGTATTAATAATAAAGTGAGAATGGTTGGAATTCTGAGCCTTCTATGAAGGAGGGCACATACCCACCGGGCTAGAGTAGCCCTCACTCCTGTTTTCCAGCAAAGCAAATGAAGAAAATCTCACAAAGATTAATCCAAAAAACATTAAGAAAAAGATGAAAAAACTTCCTTTTAGAAACCCATTTCCAGTTTTAAATATTTTATTCCTCACTGCTAATCTTCATGCCTGAGCCAGAATTTTTCTGTCTGTACAATTAGAGATGACTAAAAGTGAAAGATGAACATAAATACAATAGCAGCTATCATTCTGATAAAGGTCATAAACTTTGGCCTAGGATTATCATAAGGAAAAAATACTAAATGCTTAGAAAACTTATTTTGAGTAAAGGTCAACCTTATTATGCTATCTTAAACATTAACATATCTTTAAACACTTATTTTCTTAAGTAGTTTCATTCTATCTGTGATATTGTTATAAATGGGAGACTTATAGGATGAGAAAATCCATTAACGAGGGTTTATTCAGACTTTTATTGTGAAAAGCATTTACTTATTTGTTTAGCATAAACACTCTGCTTTTATTATAGTATTTAGTGCTTGCCAGTGAACAAGTATGAGATAGAATTATATGAGTATGTATGACTATCACACACTCTGAATTTAAGGAGGCTTAGTCATATCCTGACAGATATAATTAAAGTCTTAGAATCTGATTTGGGTTGACAAGCAGTTATCCTTCATTTGAAATCACAAGTGACCTCTGCTTGTATGTTTTTTTTTTCCTCTCTCTCTCTCCTCCCCAAGTTCCATCCCTCAAGAGTTAATGTTTTGACAACTCCAAGGTTAGCCCTTGTTACCAATTATTTTAGAACTACCTCTGCAGCGACTTGTTTGGTGCGATTGCTGCTTTCCTGTTTCTGTCGCTCCCTTCAGTAATTAACCTTGCTATTCTTAGCTACAAAGCACAGATTGTGTGCCAGCCTTCTTCAGGATTCTATTTTATATTTCGATGGCCGGTTACTGTCTGATTTTCTCCTGGGAAAGGGTCTATAATCACTCAGTTATATTAATGATGAGGATGACAATCCTTCTCCACCACTCTCCTTTCATTCTGATAATATTAAGCACAATTCATCCTCTGAGCTTAGTAACTTGAATTGAAACAGTTTACTCTCAGCCTGACCTGCCACAATTCTGATCTCGAGGCGTGTGCATCAGGAACCAGCGAAAATGCAAGCTTCCACTAAGAAAATCCAACCTCTGTGGGTTTTTAACGGGCTTCTTTCCTCACAATTGAGAGGCTGTGTGCACTCCCCAAAAGAGGCGATTCTCGAACAGCTGTGCCATGCACTGACTCACGTCGCCGCAGCATGCCAAGCCTGGGCTACATCCGCAAACGAGATGCGGCAGGGCGCAGCGTTAGTCAGTGACAGGCAAGATTGAAAAACCACAGCTCAAAGCCGAGAGACTGCTCTCGCGCCTTGGGCTATTTAGGTACCAATTTGCAGCGGAGGTGAAACTGCAGGGCCAACGATGATTGTGGGTAAAGAAAAGCACGCATTCATTTGCTGAAGGTCAAATGCCTTGGTCCGGGTTTGTCATCTCCATGCACACCTAGCTAAAACTCTTCGTTGTCATGGACATGCAGGTGTAGATGAGGCATAAGATAGGGTGGTATAATTAGTGGGCTGGAGATAAAATAGGTGTGGCTGCAAAGAAAAGTCTGAGGTGAAACTATAAGGCCTGAAATAAAATCTGTTCTTGTTGAATTGTGAAGAGGTGGGGGCAATTGGGGAGGGGGCAACTTCCTCCCCCTCATCCCCATGCTTTGGTTAGACTTCTATTAAAAATGCTAAAGTAGAATTTTTGGTTGTTTTGACAAGCTGGCCCTTCTCTTCCGGTGGAAGAAAGTTGTGTTAGGGCCTCCCATATGTGGAGGTATTATTTAGGTGACTGTCTCAGAAATGTGATGAGTGAGGCAGCTCAAAAGTCTAACACATCAAAATTATGTCTATTCCATGCTGTGCTGCCTGCCTTCTTTGGAGTTGGTTTAAAATTCACACCATAGAGCTATTCTTTTTGGTAGAAAACTGGATGTCTCAGGAGGTAACCTCTGAAATGTCCTTGTGTTAGTAAGCCTCAGGAAAGGAGCCCTTCTCTCCAATTACATTAGTATTTCATTAGCTAATTGTCTTTCTTTTTAATGCAAATAGACCACAAAGGGAATAATTGTAAGAGATGGTCCACCTTTGGGTGTTAGGAGGTGCGAGTACAAATAGGATGTCATGGAAAAGGAAGTATGGAGCACACAGGAGGACTGTGCTCCTCTGAATGAAAGTTGGCTCTGCTCGTTCCAATAACACCGCTTGACATATAAAGAAAACTAACTTGACGGCAATATTTTTCTCCGTCATTCCACATATAGAGATTCCATTGTTATCAACAAAAATTTTGTAGCAGACTTGAAGGTGAAGTCTTTAATTAAAAATAAATGAACAACTACACTGGGAAAGCTAAAACCAAACACTTGCCTAGAAAGTATACCAGTGTTTAAGCTAATAACTCCCTTGGGGAGACATATCTGTAAGAACTGCCATTGGATTATCGCACCTTTAAAAACTCTATCAAGATGCAACAATGTAAAAAGATCTGAGTGAAATTTCATTTCAGTTTCTTGAGAATGGTAAGCAACGAACTTGAAGGAAAGAAAAATGTTTCAATTGTAATATAAAAGACACTGTCAGAAACCAAGTTTTATTGGTGCTGCCAGTTTCAGTCACCCAAATAACAGAACAAAAAAGAATTCAAATCTCCACATTTTTAAAAAAGTAGGTTTCTAAGAGTTTTTATATATTTTAAAGTGACTTTCTCCAAACAATGGAAAACAAGAACTAATGGTATTGAATCTTCTGGAGATACCACATATTGACTGAAATTTCTCAGGTACAGAATAGAGTCGAATTGAAATTCTGCCCATTATGTAAGTCACTTTCACCACAAGACCAATTTGGTCTGACATTATTAGAGGAGAAATTGAGGGAAAATCATATTCAAAGGTGTACATAATGCAAAAGCGTATGTGATTTGGAGTCCAGGATACCTGCGTTTAAATATTGGCTCTCTCATTTATTATCTCTGTGAACTTGACATTCATGGGCCTCAGTTTCCTCAAGATTGAAAAAGTGAGAATAGTTACATTGTTTCTGAGTTGCTGTGAAGGTTCAATAAATCAACATTTGTGAACATACCTGGTTTGATGCCTGCTACATAATTGGCTCAGTTTTGTTTTGTTTTTTTTCTCACTGGAGTAATTCCTTCCTTGAGAAATGATGTTGAACAATGATGCAATTTATTTCATTCTTTTTGTATAAAATTCACACGTGAAGACTTTTTCTATTGTTTCCTCAATCCAGAGACAACCCCAATTTATTTGGGAACTGAAGGGGTTTTGCCACCCTTTCTCACTTAGCAGTCATTAGCCACTCTGTTGATATGTTAATGAAAAAACAAAACAGGCTCAGAGTGCACTCAGCAATTGTGCAACCAGCAGCATCAATTTGAAGGGGAGAGGTAAAACATGTAAACATATGCACACACCACACACACATACTCAAAAAGCTGCATGTTCAAACAGTATGTTCACACAACACAAAGTATTATATGATATGAATATAGGATATTGAGAGCTACAAACTTTAAAATAGTTACTCATATAAAATGGTTCAATGGACTCTATAGAATTTCATGCATTATAGGGGCTTGATAAACATTAGATTAAAGAAAAGCACCAGTTATTAGTCACACTAAAATTAAGCTCATCAGAGAAGTTAATAGTTGGTCACTAACACTACGTATTTTATAGCACTGGTATTATACAATAATGTAATTCTCAATAGGATGTGAAGATTTTACAAGATCTTGCTTTTAACTTTTTCTTTTCTTTTTTTTTTTTTAGGAGTTAGAATTTTCATTCCTTTTTCTTACAATAGGCTGTTCCCAACTCCAAAGTTAGATGGGTTCCAGGGAGAATTTAAACGTGGTGACTTTTAAAGCACTGTATTTTTTTTCAAATGCAAGTTTCCAGTTTTGAAAAGACTCCCACACAGTTTCTCCCTTGTCTAATATTTGTGATGGCAACAGCTGCATTCTCCACTTGGATTCAGTGTTGTTTCTTGGCAGGTCTTCCTCTGGACCTGTGGATGCGCTGCTCATTCTAGCCTCACCTGCCAGTCTGGTCTCACTGCACCTGGGATGTCTGGCACACACAGCCTTTGGTGATATGACAGTTAAAAAGAGACAGGTAAATAGCATCACCTTTATAAGTTTGGGCTCCCACACTGCTGTCAAGAATAAGCACTTGAAAGCTGGAGGCAAGAGGCTCCAAAATTAATGGGGGAGGAAGTAGGATGGAAAAGTGGGAAGGAAGAATATTAAAGCAAGGGACAAGAAGGGAGGAGAAGGGCAAACTATATGAGAGAGAGAGAGAGGGATTCGGTGAATGTTAAAGAGAGATGTGAAACCATAAAGTTTAGAAATGAAAGATATATTTCTGAAAGGTGTCTGAAACCAGGGAAAAAAAGATTAAGAATGAGGACTGTCAGGAAAAGTTAGCCAATGCCAGACTTTCCTGAGATGAATTGTTTCTTTTTTATCTATTCTTCTTAATTCAGCAGGCTGTTTTGTAGAAGCAGCAGTGGAACAAGTGTGGCCCAAGGTAATTAAGACACCAAGTTTCAGAAGTAACAAACCAGCTGTGGGTAGGAGCCATATGGGAAAGCAGAGGCATGAATCTCTTTGCTCCTTTAATCAGAGAAGTATTTAATTAGGACAAAGCTATTGTTTTACCTCAACCTGGGTAGACCTATTTTGGTAGAGTCGAACTAGGCTGGCATCTGCCTAGAGGTGAGGGGCAGGGAGAGAGGATGGACTGAACCGAAAGGTCTGCGTTGGGAAGGGTTTGAGCTAAGGCTGGGTATGGGCAGGGTGTAAACAGATTATGCAGACTCTCAAAATGTAGACAGACGGCTACACGTAGCTCTGGAGTAGGATACTGCCACAGTGAACGTACTGCTTTAAAAAGATGGCTGTGGGAATCAGGTGGAGGATGGTTTGGAAATGGAGGCAGCTGCGAGGCTGTTGCAGAGTCAGGTTTGTGGAGACAGGTAACGGAGACTGCACCACCAATGAGCTTAGCAAGAGGCCGGTTCATAGGCTAGTTTGTATTCTCTTTCCTAACTACTCTGTCTATGGTATCTATTTCTTCTTGCAGAATTTCTCTTCAGACTTCTTGATAATGGGAACTAGTACTGCTATGCCAATCCCTATGGATTATTTAAACATTTATGCCTTTTGGGCAAAGAAACCAGGAGTAAGAACACATAAATTCTAAAGCTTTCTTTGAGCATCTTATTATTCCCCAAAGGTGTTATCTGGGTTTTTTTGTTTTTTGTTTTTTTGTTTTTTTACTGTCAACTTTAATCATTTTTTCATTTTCAATGAATAACTGTATTCTTAATGCTTTTTCTGTGCAATTTCTTGCCACTTTCATTTGTTAAATCCAAACTTTATTTTACTTCCTAAGTGTTCTTCTTATACTTCTCAATCTTCCCTGCTGGTTTTCTGCACCTACCATAAAGCCCATTATAATGATCATTTTTCCCCTTATGTTTCTAATGAACAGAATTACATTGGAGAACAAAAAAAATTGGTCACATACAAGTGAATAGATATTTTGAAAAGAACCTTTAGTTACTTGTCAGGTTAAGTGGCAAAGCTCATATAAATTAATTCAAAGTCAAGTTATTTTTGAGGGAAAGATACACAATGTCAAGGGAGTGAAGTCTTGCTTCAATTTGCATTTCCATTCCTTTTAGAAAGATTCAAAGAAAGAGCCAGATGTTGAAAAGCAATAACCAGGGCTCCTTGCCCAATTTTACGTGATGCCCATAGGTCTTTGTTGAGTGCTTGGTCAAGCTTACAGTCCTCCTTCTGACAGTTCCCAGCCCGGGTAGGAATCAGAGTGCTGGTAGCCAAGCAGACCAGGTTGGCCAATAGGATTCTATTCCCCAACCTTTACCAAGAACACAACAGGGATCAATTATTTTCACTGCCTGATGGATTCCAGAAGAAAGCTGGACTACAAATGTAGTGGGGAAAAATATGATGACTATGTGCAAAGTATACACATAAAGGCAGTATGCCAGAGAGAAGAGATGAAAGGTGGGCGAGGGATGAGGAGCAGCAAAGAAAATCTCAGGATTTTTTCTCAGGCCAGCACTGCCAGATAAGGTAAAGAGTGATAGATGATCAATTCCGCTCTACTTCTGACAAGCCTCAGAATATAAATCTTAAGAACAGTGAGAATTAGAGCTTCTTCATCACCTACATAGAACAGCAGCAGAAGTAATTCTGGGTAAAAGAGGCATCGTTCCAGTGCCCCTTTTGTGGAATAAGCTAGCAGCCCATGAGTCATGGCTGTTTTTTCTCTTTTCAGGGAAGAGCTTACAGAGTACACTAACTGCTTCATGCTGCTGCATTTTAATGGGGGAATCCATACAGAGCTGAGCCTTTCAGTTGACACCACTCTGCCTAAACATGCTCTGTTGGTCTGGTAACATCACAGTTCAAAATGCTAATGCCTTACTCACTCATGCTGAGATTTCTCTTAGATTACCTGCAAATCTATTTGATTGTATAGCAAATGAAGTAGAGTATACATTGGTTTACTGAAAAGAATATTCACGGAGCCAAAGTGAACCTTCTTTTTATGACTCTACATGTAATCACAGCTGCCAGTTGTTGGTTTTTTACCATATGCCAACAAATGTGCTAAGCTATCTTTACAAGAGAAGGAAACTGAGGTATGAAGAGGTCAGGTAACTTGCTCAAGCACATGCAGCCACAATTTGAATATAGGTCCCACCAGAAGGAATCAAAACAATGTCCAAATTCTCTGGGAGGTCTTGCCTGGTGGAGTGGAAAAGCCCAGTCTTCCCCTATCCAAGAGTGCAAGAGTGGGAGGATCTCTCCTCCAAAATACAGCAACTGTTACACAATCAGCTGGGTGGCAGCGTGCTCCCTCTCCAGCCCTTGAGAAAAAGGGTGAAGCGTGAAATTGTCTGCAGGCCCCAGGGCTTGGCTGCTCTCTGGGGTATCATTGGCATGTCAGTCTCACTTGATTTTCATTACAATCTAATCTCTTCCTCAAAGCATTTTCTAATTGTGTCACTACCCTGTTACAAAACAGAAGCAAAAACAAATATCTTTTAATATATCTCCCAGTCCCCTTGGCAATTTCCTAGAGAATAAAGTTCCAATTATTTTCCCAGGCTCATCTTCTTTTATTCCACTGAGCTTGACATCCTGAGCTTGGAGCAGCTACCGGACGGCTCACAATCGCTCTATTCTTTCCTTGGTTTTCTCCTTTGTACCTCTGCCTCCTCATTAGTTCATCTCCTCATTGGTCCATCTTTATTATTTCCTGCCCACCCTGTCTACACTAGCTTGAATGTCCTTGAGCTACTCTCAACCTCCTCCTTGTACTCTCATAGAATTTTACCCAACCTCATAGCTTTCAGGTATCTTATAATACTTCAAATGATAAGATGACTTCCTTTCTACATTTTAAGCTATTTAAGGCCAAGAACTGTTCTATGCTCATCCTTATATTTCTTACATGGTACCTCATCTAGTGATTGATAAGTATTGGTGTAATGATCTTCCTTGCTATGCATATTCCCACTCCATAGAGTCACATTGAGTTCTAGGCAGCTTATAGTCAGTAAATAAATCAACATTTATTTGGCTCCATAAATGTTAGCTAGTTTAAACCTCAGTAGGCCCATTACTAATCCTTTCACATATTTTCCACCATCTCTCACTTGTCCTTTATAAAAATAAAAACAACGAACTCTTTGTCATACCTTTGATGTCAGCTCTACAAGTACTTTATGAAATTAAGACTTTTGAAAAACCAAATTCTGAAGAATCATACTACTTAGAGGGAGTGGCATATGAGCATTTTAATTCACTTTTTACAAAAATAATTCAGACTCTTCAGTGCTTTCATTAAATTTGTCTCTCTTTTTTATCAAAATTATTTTTATGAATTTGTGACTATACATTGTTTGGGGCATTCGCATTGCTCTTTTATTTTGGTATCTATTATCCTTTTAGTCTCACCAAGCCCATCTCATCATTTTGTTCTGGGAATAAGCCTCAAATATCTTATGCCTTCTCAAAATGGTGGGTGGGTTTCCATGTAAGCAGCTTTTTAAATCAGATGTTCACATCCCATCTACCAAATGATTCTCATTTGGAGCCATTTCTCTTGAGAAAACTGGGTGGGAGGTAGAAATAAGACCCCTTGAGAGGCTGGGAAGGGAACAGCTTTCTATTGTAAGCTCCTGGTACATAGGACAGCCTTTGGTGAGAAAATGATGAGAGCCAGACGTTTCTCTTCATGAGCCTTGCATGCTGGTCAATAGACTATGAGAGACGCCCCTACTGAGGCTTTAGTCTTCCCCTTCCCATTAACATGCTCAAATCAGGATGACAATCAATTCTTAAGAAAGCTAGCTTAGCCTAGTCACCAGGGAATTTTCTTTTTCCTCCAGTGATATGATATACTGTGCTAAATTTAATAAATTTTATTTCATTCCTTGTCATAGCTATCAATTATGGAGCTTCAAGGGGCACCAAACACAGACTAAGGCTTTTGAATTTGACTCAAAGAGTGGATTTTCCCAAAATGAGTCCTTCTCCATGGCTTCACGTATTTAATCCTTCCTGGATCTTGGCAGGAGAGGCTGTGCTTTAATCCAGAGTAGTTTTGCCAGTACCATGGGAGATTCATATTTGGGTGAACTTAGAGCAATGTAGGTTGAGATGCAGCAGGTGCAGATGGGCTGAAAGCTTAGACCCCCTGACCCAGGCCCCCAGAAAATGTAAAGAGAGAGGCAACCACTCTACACTGAGGTGCATCTCTCCTATGCTAGGTTTCCACAAGCAGCAAAACATCTATGTTGGATGCCAAATTGTTTAAGGTTCTCTCATGCCACCAAAGTTTTCCCTCCTCTAGCTTACCACTTGTTCTAGGGAATGTTTCCTGGAAAGTGAGTAGGAAAGCTAATGTTCTATGAATCAGTATTTGTGTCTGAAGATAGGCTCAAATTTCCTAATAAATATGGGGAAGAGCCTGGTTGTCTATCCCTGTTGGAACCACTGTGTGGGCAGAGCATGCTGTTTTTCCCTCTATTTCAGAACACATTTAACCAGCAGAAAAGCAACCATAGGGAAGACCTGAATCAGAAAACACGCTCCAATGGAAATGTATGCTCTAAATTACCAAAGTTGTTCCATGGTCTGTGGCTTAATTAAATGCTGCAAGGATGACTGAATTGCTTAGTTCTCCAGGTAGCATTGTCCTTTTGACTAAGCTTCATGCTAATTAATTGGCCTGCTGCTGTATTTCAGGAGGGGATTCTGAAAGATTGGTTACTAGGACATTTTAGTTTGATAGAAAGGAGATCCCACTGAGACTGTTTCCTGTTACAGTGAACTAGACTTTTTTCTTTATTTTATTTCTCATACATTTTTGTTCTTGTTGTTACAGAAATATATAATTTTGTTTTGCCATTGAAACCTGGCTGGGATATTTGCTCTTCAGAACCACTGAATTGCTTTTTCTAACCTGAGAGCTAGGTTAGATACTCATATTATGTGCCAGGCATTGTGCTGGGTTTGGGAGATCAGAAAGGTTGATTAAAACCTGTTCCCTAGCCCCAAGAAATAAAAGCAAACCTTTGAATGGCACTTACTAGGCACCAGGTTCTCTTCTAAGTGTTTTACACATATTAACTCATTTAATCCTTACAATATTACCATGAGGCAGATTTATTCTTCTTCTTCTTAATTATTATTATTCCCTTGGTATAGACAAGCTTACTGCAGCACAGAGAGGTCAAAACACTTGTCCAAGATCACAAAGGTAAGAAGGGATGGAGCCAGGATTCAAAACTGGGCCATCTTAGGCCAGAGTCCTTGCTTTTAACCATAATATCATACTGCCTCTTAGAAAGACACAGAATGGAATCAAATATATGTAGAGCAGTGAGACAGGACTGGGGGCTACAAGTGGGAGACAGGCCAATTCTACCTGGTGTTATCAGGGGAAGCTTTAAGATTCAATAGTCACAAGTGTTGAGTGTTTTGGAGCTTTGTCCATTGAGATCCATAGGCCATCTGGCCTCGGACTTCAGTTATAATGAAGAATATTCTCCTGAATACAGCATGCTAGAGAGCAAATGTGAAAATCAGAAACACATATTTTTAAAAGTCTCACTGTGTCTCCCCCCACTCCTTGCTCTGGCTGTCATCTCTCCTTT
Organism: Indri indri; assembly: GCA_004363605.1. Taxonomy (NCBI): domain Eukaryota; kingdom Metazoa; phylum Chordata; class Mammalia; order Primates; family Indriidae; genus Indri; species Indri indri. The sequence goes on along the minus strand of RJWJ010034744.1, from coordinate 4,073 downwards.
GAGGAGCACATCTCCTGCCGGTGACAAGGGAGCCAGGCCAGGAACTAAGAACACAGACACCTCACAACTGTGGGAGGCCTATGACTACAGCAGCCAAAAGCAGTAGGAGGCTTTTCTCTAATATATTTCTTTCCTTGTTGGAGGTTTTGGTGGAGAGACAAGATACAAAGAGGGAGTACTGGGCTGCCTAGCACGAAAACATGAAATGTGAGGATAGTTTCAGTCTAGTGCATGTGAACAAGTTTTCCCTCAATCCACCCAGTAGCTCTCTCCTTAATTTCTAGGCTGAGGACAAACTTAGCATCTCTTCTTTACAGGGCAGGATTCCATAGATACAGAGATCAGGCACATCAGGCCAAATGGGCTCTATATTTTAATTGAATTGGTTAGGCCAGCAGGTGTTAACCTTGAAATTGGTAATGTCAAAATGAAGCATATTTTTCAAAAATTTCAAAAGTAGTTACTCTGGGGTATACAAAAGTATGTATGTAAAATTAATATGTGATAGACCAGGATCAGCTGGAGTCAGTTTCTTTTTTTTTTTTTTTTTTTTTCCCTCACCCTACGTGAACTTTGACTATGGAGTCAGTTTTTAAATGTAGGCAAGAAAGCATCATTACTTAAGAAATAGCTAGGCAAATATATGCACACACATACATACATACACACACACACACACGCACACAGTCCCCAACTTACAATGGTTAGATTTACGCTTTCTCAACTTCAGGATGGTGTGAAAATGATACACACTCAGTAGAAAATCGTAGGCTCTCGTGATTCTCAGCAGCAACAGTGAGCTGCGACTCCCACTCAGCTATGTGATGTGATCATGAGGGTAAACAATGGGTACTCTACAATGTACTTCGTTGCCAGATGATTTTACCCAACTGTAGGTTAATGTCAGTGTTTAAGGGAGGCTAGGCTAAGCTATGATATTCTGTAGGTTAGGTGTGTTAAATGCATTTTTGACTTATGATATTTTCAACTTATGATGGGTCTATCAGGATGCAGCCCCATCATAAGTCGAAGAGCATCTGTATATAGAGTTAAGTGCCATATGAGGTGTCGAGGAAGAAAGAAAGGGAAGTGGGAAGTGAAATCTCGAAATAGAATTCTTGTTACAGGAATGCAAAGACCAGAATATTTTAAAAAGAGGCTTTCATTTTCTTTTCTTTCATTTTCTTTTCAAGTATTCCATAAAATTTCTTATTTCTGGACTATAACTAAATGTGATATTAATGACAGTTTAAATATGGTGAACATGTTCCTCTTTGCCAGGAACTGCTAATATTTTATATATCTTTTAAAATTATCTTCAATCCTCAGAATAATCTTCTAAGACAATATTATTACACCCATTTTACAGAAGAAGAAACTGAGGCCAGTCAGATAGGGTAGGAAAGCAAAGACACAGGAAATTGAACTTGGAACCCATGATCTTCACCAAGACACTGCTCTGGTTCTTATAGCAGACAGTGAATAAATGTTCACTGATTTTTCGGTAAAAACTGCTTGTCACGTCTTAAGTCCAAAAGAGTCACAGGTGTAAAAGGGTTAATATAGAATTTGTTGAAAGTATGCTTATAATTAGCTATCAGTGCTATTCATCAAAAAACAGATTGGGCAAGAGAAAGAGAAGTACAAGGTATAATAAACAATGGGTGAAAGTAATTTATGAGATAATAGGGGAATTCTAATATCTCAATCGTTATACAGAATTAATTCATCACTAATATACTACTGCTATGCATCATAAGAATTTATCAAAGATCACTAAATTAAAACCTCTAATGATTAACAATTTTTTATGTTTTGATAAAAGGAGAATGAAGTTAGAGAAAAGTGTTTCTTGCTCATAAAAGCAACTGATCAGAATGTATGAATACATTCATTGTATGAATAGATTAAAACTGTTTTTCCAAGATGCCTCATTCTATTGAAAATGCTAATGATCAGTTCCTGTGTCTCTCTGGTGCATAGACATTGAAATTCCGTAAGTGTAGTTATGAATTTTGTATCTCAAAGCCCTATTCTTTGAAGAAACACCTTATATTCCCAAATGTTTCTAAGGTTAGAACACTGTTCTTGGTATGGGGTGCCGTAGTGAAATAACAGTGACAGTAAGAGTGAACATCTATTAAGTTCTTACTACATGCCAGATGCTTCTCTGAGCCATCCACCTGTATTATCACATTTAATACTTACCACAAAACCATGAGGTGAGTACTATTATTACCTCCATTTTATAGACTTTGAAACTAAAGTGAGGGTGACCAACCAACTTTCCCAAAATTTCAAAGCAAATGGTGGAGCCAAGAAGTTATACCCCTGGTTGTGTGTTCTTAACCATCATTTCTTCTGTTTCTTAATGATAATAATAATGGTAATGATAACACTAATAATCATTTGAGACGGGGAGAGCATTAGCTATAGAAATCCTTAGTAGCAGATCACAACTCTCAAATGTGGCCAGTGATGCTACCTGAAAGCTTACACTGTGGCAATACATGAGATGCCAGTTGCAAACCCTTCGAAGTCCTTTGACGATGCTTACTCTACAAACCCATGGAACCACCTTATGTTGTGCCAACCCCATGATGACTTTACACAATCTGGTGATCTGTATTTACCAGTGTATCAAATTTGTGTTTATGCTGGGTGCATATGAAACCAGAACAGCAGGCCATGCTGCCCACAAGAGGAATGGTGTTGACTGGCTTAGAACAGCATTCCAAAAATCAAATTTTAAGTGAATGGGTGGAATAAAAACTTAAGAAAGACTATAGCAATGATTTTGTGGTCTTAAAGCACCTTGTACTACAAACCAGCAGGTTGTGTAAGGCTATAATGTCCTCAGAATAACACACAACAAGGCGCAAAGCAGTGGGGTGGGCTAACTCCATACCATCTACACAGAGTCCGTTTATTCATTCTCAGAAATCCCTGAGATTATTCACTAGTGACTGATGAAAAGAGCTTCGGAACCCTTCTCCTGGGCTCTGGAGAGAGGCAGTTTAAGACTAGAAACGCTTCACATAATATTGTTTGTGCTTACTTAAAAAAAATTAAAAACAAACAAACAAAAAAACTTTGACGGGAATTTATTTGAGCATTTCTCTCTTGCAGGGACTTCCTTCCTCCTGCAACCTGCCCTGCAACGTTGTTTATTTTACAGCAATTCCAATTCATAATTTGGAATGACTTACACTTGAGAGGTTATTTGTTTACTTCTTTTTCAGGATTTATTGGAATATCCCCTGCCCACAGCCGGAATTCTTAAGATTGCTTATTTTAATTTCGTCTTCTTCACCTGACCCTTTGTTGATATCTAGATATTCAATGTCATTTGTGAATGTTTAATGATTAAATTTTCTAATTTTTTTCTTCTTGGTGGTGTCTACTCCCTCTTCCTAAGCATAAACGGAGACATTTCACAGAAATAGGTTAAATACCAGATGCTATAGAATTCTAGGAAAATCCTCTTTGCAATCAAAATTCATTATTTTTTTCCTACAGTCTTGATGCATTTTTTTTACCTTATGGGAAAGCCCAATGTTTATGCCAAATGTGAATGAAGTGAAAATTTTATTATTTAATACTCTGCAAAAAACAACAATAAATGCTTAGTTACCATGGAGATGCAGCAATTAAAGTGGGGGGGGGGGAAGAGAACAGCTAGGCCTTACTTTGATTTGGAGAAATAATACTGAGAGAAACCTTACAGCATATATGTTTGAATGATTTTATTATTTTGATGGATTCTCCTTTCCTCCAGAAAGAAATTGCCCTCGAAACTGAAGAGAAATCATTGTATTAACCTCAAAATACTCAGAGGACACCGTAAGTACTTTCATATAATCCCATGGACTGAGAAAATATCTACAGATTTACCAAAGTTTTTAGAACTATACCTGGTCCTGGGCATTATTTGACATCTAATTATGACTTTTATCTTAAGTGCCCTCTTTAACCAAACTATATGTAAAAAATAATAATGCAGAAATAGATTATTGCATGTATTTTATAGGAAAAGTTGTTTTGAATATGTATTATACTAGTTCTGCATCATA
>RJWJ010034743.1:0-17074 GCA_004363605.1 Indri indri | reverse complement strand
CTGTTCTCCTCCACATTTCTCCTACCTGGGCTGTCTCCTATTTCCTCAAAAGCACCAGGCTCTTTCCCAGCTCTGAGCATTTGTACATGCTTTTCCCTCTCTCTGGAGCACTCTTCTCACTACCCTTCGTCTGTATGCTTTTACTCATTCCTTGATTTTTCCGAACAACAACCAGTTCTCCAATTCTCTGGCACTAACTGGGTGTCCTACAATTCATTTCAGTTCTGACACTACCCACAGTTAGAGCAGATCCCACAAGTTAAAGACTCAGTCCCACTTCAGACACCAACAAGTGGGGCCCAGGCTACCACAGTTGTGTGGAGCCAACTACAAATTCAGGAGTTCTGATGACACCCTCACCCCAAGGTTTGGCAATTTGTTAGAACAACTCACAGAACTCAGGGAAGCACTATACTTGCAATTACAGTTTTATTTTAAAGGAAGAGCCAAACAGAAGAGATGGAGATGCGGGAGGTGGGCAAGCCAGCCTCCCTGACATTGATGTGTTCCCCATCCTGGAAGCTCCCCCAAACCTCATCATTTGGGGTCTTACTGAGGTTTTATTACATAGGCATGATTTATGAAATCTCTGGCTATTGGTGATTGAACTCCATCTCCAGCCCCTCTCCCCTCCCTGGAGGTTGGAGGATGGGGCTGAAAGTTCTAACCCTCTAACCACTTAGTTGGTTTTTCTGGTGCCCAGTCCCCATCTGAAGCTATTTAGGCCCCTCCTTCCCATGAATCATCTCATTAGCATTCAAATACTCCTGTCACTCTGAAAATTCCTAGGGTTTTAGGGCTCTGTGCCAGGAACTGGGGGACTAAGACCCACTCATCCTTCAAATCCTGGCACAACGTCACTTAGTCCAAGATACCATCCTAGATCCCCAAACTAAACTGTCTCCCCTTGTTCTTCTCTCCCATAGAACCGGATTATTTTTCATCATGGTACTTATCACAGTTTGAATGTTTATATTTGTATGTTTACTTGCTTACTGTCTGTGGCCACAGACTCTAAGCTTCAAGGGCACTGGTACACTGTTTCTTGTTCCCCCCTTTATATATGCACACCCTCAGCATCTAGCACTTAGTCTGCTCAGATGTTTGTGGGAAGTAAACTAGACCTTCAGGAGACATGCAGAGTAACTAGGAACTGTGGCCACCAACCTCCTTCAGGGAAAAGAGCTCATGCTGCTGGTTGATGGCTTGCTTTTAAGGGATGTAGAGGCTGTGTGCTAACTCAGAAGCTCCACTCAGCAGGCATGCTATATCCTGGGAACATGTATACGAATTGAGATGATCCTGCTGCCAAGTACCAGCCCGGTGAGGACCAGCCACTTCTCCGGTCACTGGAGACTGAATGGTACCATCAGAACTGATCAGGAAAGCGTCTCTAGGGACCCTAGCATCTTGAGTAATAAACAAGGACAGAGGGCATTTTCATCACTTCTCCTTTGTGAAGGTTCAACGTTTGGAAAAGAATCCAGAACTTTGATTTTTCTGGACGATGTTTACAAACTAGAGATGAGGAGATTTTAGCTAAGAATAGAATCCTTGTCATGAGCATGGGGAAGAAAATACATTCCCAGAGCAAGTTAACCAAGTCCAAAAGAATTTAAAATGGAGCAAATGAGGAGAAGGAGAAAGCTATCCAGACAGATAGTCCCAAGCCCTCTGAAGAGTATGTCGTATAATACAGAAAAGAGAATTAGAGGTGGGGGCGGGGGAGGTCAATGATTCAAAAGAGAAAATCAGTGTGAGGTAAGTTAGGAAAAGTACTTCCAGACTCAAGGCACAGTGAAGTGAACTCTAGATCCTGACGCAATCTGTTAAGAGCTCTTTATGCCTTAATGAGATGCTTCTCCAGCGTCAAGCAGGAGCCTCTTGTATAAAGAGGGACATAATGATACCCTCTCGCTTGCTTGGTCTGAGAACTAAGTGAGGTGACATATGTGAAAGGGCTTTGTAATCCCAGAGGTGACGTGCCAGTGAGGTTAGAACGATGACTTATTAGCAAGAGGAGAAGAGGCAGCTAATGCTGTGAAAATCTGTGGCTGCAGCGAGAGAAGCCTTAGAGGGCCATTTGGGTGAGGATAAAGAGAGAAACAGGTGATGTCATGCCACCTGGCCAAAAGAAGGAATGTAATGGGAATTCCCGAGGTAGGCAAGATAGAATGTTTTCATAAAACTTTTTATTATCTGAATTTTTGCTAAGACCCTTGTCAGATTGATAGCAGACATTTTGATAAATCCACAGCTTGTTGACCATTTTATTTTCCAGAAGATAGAAATGATATAGGATGTTGCTATTCTGGACCTAATTCTGACTAGAATGGTGAATACAAATCCCAGGAATTTGGGAAGAAGCAATGGTATCTCTCAGTTTAGGCTCGCCAGCAAGTCAAGGCCAGGCCAAGAGAGTTTTAGGAAAGCTGGACTTTGAGGGCAGAGAAAGAGCCATTCTTTAAAGGCCTCACTCTCTGGAAGGAAAAAGGAGCCACTTCAGGACACTCTCAAAAATATAATCCTAGCTGCACCATTACAGTTAAGCTAGTGAGAAACAAACAGATGTCCCCAAACTCTCTCAAACTGTGTTTTAAAAGACATACAAAAGATGGAAAGAAAGACTTAAAAATCAAGGCATGGATTTTTCAGAGTAGTCTCAGGAAAGTACAAACCTCAGACAAGCAGGGCTGGATTTGGAAGAAAAAAGCAAAAGGATTCTTGTTTTTTCCTCAGGGACAGAGCTAAGAGGATGTGAGAAGCCAATGGCCTGGGGCCAGTGCCTTAGTATTGAAAGAGAGAAATATATTGTTCTTTAAGAATGAGCTGTGAATGACATTGACAAATGTTAATAATTGTTGAAGCTGAGTAAAATAGGCTGACATATAGGAATTCACTAGATTTTTCTCTCTACTTTGTGTATATTTGAAAATTTCCATAACATTTTTCAAAATTATATATGCATTGAAAAATATAGAAAACAATTGATAACAGGGACTACAGTAGGATGAACAGTGAACTACAGCCACATCTGTATCCAAATTAGGGGGAGGGGAAAAAAAGAAGGGAGGGGTATCAGTGCCATATTTTTGGAATGACTAGTAAATTCTTCATGTTTACCTCAGAAACCATGTATGTATCAGCTTTGGGAGATGGTCACTGTGTTAGTATGCTGTTTTTGTCACTTCTTGTAGCTGGAGCAGGTGGAAGGAGCATTGGCGTTTTCAACAGGTTTGCATCGAAGACAGAAGGCTCTTCCCCCAGGCCTTGAGGAAGGGGACACCGACTTTCTGTATTGTGGGTGGTCCCAAGAGAGGCCTCTGAGTGACACCAGGGTCTTTGCCTCTGAGACCGGCTCTGTACTCAGCTACAGTAGCAGTCTCTCGACCATTTTAGAAGCTGTTCTGGTTGGCTTTAAGTTCTTCCTTGTGGATTTGCTGCCTCCTTGTGTTTATTAGAATAAAAATAAAAAGTAGGATTATGCGTGGAAACCAGGAAAGATTGAGAAGGTTATTCTCAGACTCCGTTTTCTTCCTGTTCTCCCCAATTTCTCGGTGTTGAAGTACCCCCAGGACATTCTCCTCTGTTTGTATTCACTCCCTTGGTGACCTCATCCAGGTTTATTGCTTCACATACCATACATATGCTGATGACTCTCAAATGCCGTGTCTAGTCCAGACGAGGCACCCAGCCTCCAGGTTCGTCTGTCTGCACAGGACATCTCCCCCTTGGCTGTCCGGTAGATATCTCAGGGCTCAGCATTACCAAAATAGGATTCCTGATGTGTCCAGATTCCAAAGTGCTTTCCATACCTCTGCTACCACCACCCTGGTTTGAGCCACCATCATCTCTCACCTAGACTACTGCTCTCCCTGATTTTGCCATTGTAGTCCTAATGGTCTTCTTAGCATAAGTTAAATCATGATACTTCTCTGTTCAAAAACTGCACTGGCTCCCTCTCCCACTCGGTAAAATCCAGTGCCCTTATAATGCCTGCAGGGCCCCATGTGATCTGCCCTCCGCCCCAACCTACCCTGACTCTCTGCCTTTATCTCTGGCCTTACTCACCTCACTCCAGCCACACTGGCCTCCTGAGGTTCCTCAAACCATCCCAGGCACATCCTGGCCTTGGGCTTTGAGCTGACACCTCTTTGTCCAGGTGCCCTTTTGCAGACATTCATGAGCCACCTCCCGTACTTCCTTTGGGTCTGTGCTCAAATGTCACCTTCTCAGGAAATGAGGCCCACCCACTCTGACCATCCTGCTCTGGAATGGTGCTTGCACTTCTGAACCGCTTACCCTTACCACCTTTTGTTTCTGTAGCACTGAACTACCTTCTGACGTGCTCTATAATTTGCTTATTTATTTTGCTTGCTGTTTGTTTTCGCCTGCTGGAGTGTAAACTCTGTGGGAACAGTGATCTTTATCCTGTTCATTGATGCATTCCATGAGCCTAGAACAGGACCTGGCCCAATTAAGTATTGATTAAAAGAACAGCGTAGACCATCAGAAAGGAGGAAGGGTTGGCAGTGTGAGGACAGCAGGGAAGCCTTGCAAGGTAGGAAGTGAAGGCTCTCCTCTGACTGATGGCGCTTGGTGGGTATCAGAGGGTGATCCTATTGGATTGCCTTTTGTCAGGGCACCTGTTGGAGGGGTCTGCACCCTTGTGCATCTTGGGGATGCAGTAGCTACAGGAGCCTTGAGGTTTCTGTTTGTGAAAGGGAAGTTCAGTCATCCTACCATCTTAGAATGCCTTTCTCCAGCCAGCCCAGGAAGGCTGTCCAGTGTCAGCACTGAGGTAGGTGCACTGAGGTGCTATTCATGTAGCTGACCCCATCCTGCAAACTCAGAGATCAGCAAGAGGGTACCTGATGGCATAGGGCAGAGAGCCTTATGTCTGCATGTGGAAAAATACTCTGTAGCAAGCCCCTGTTACAAGTTATTGAGTAAAAAATGCCAGTTTAAAATTTTTTTATAGCAGTTATCTAAGAGGTTTATTTGTTAAGCTCATTGTTGCTTTTAACTGTAAGTCAATCATTTTCTTTGCTATAATAGCTTTCAAACCATTCAATACCTGGTTTATAGATGAGAGAGTATTGGAATCATTTGCAGTTATAAGGCCCCTAGGAGTTATTTTCTAATATTTTTAAGAAAATTGTTGTCTTGAGTTTGGTCATCTTAAATGTGTTTTATTTTATAAAAAATACATATTTACTTTGTAAAAATATTATTGAACATATATTAATCATTACACAGGCACTCTGGGAGGCGGAGGAGGGAGGATCACTTGAGGCCAGGAGTTTGAGGTGGCAGTTACCTATGATGGCACCACTGCACTTCAGCCCAGGTGGCAGTGCAAGACACTATCTCCAAAAAAAAAATTTCTCATTTTCTTAGACTACTAGTGTTTGCTAATTTGATTAAATAGCACACTTATTATAACTGTCTTAGAATTATTTTTCTCATTTGTGATAAGCCACTATGGGCCATTCTGATAAAGGTCCAGCGGAGGTCAGGGCTCTCTAAGTACCATGTAGGAGGTCAGATCAGGAAGCTCAGCTCACCAAAGTCTTCGCATACTCTTGCTTCCTGTGAACTGGGACATTGTCCTGGTGAAGCCTCAGAAGGGAGCCTGGAGTTGCTATTTGGGGGTTGTTTTCACTGCCTGGCCTGAGGTCTGGGTGACGGTGACAGTGCTGATTCTGGGGGCTGGGATAATAACTCAGTACTTTCCTTTCTCACAGTTGTTTCCTCTCTTTGCTCCTGGTGGCTGCTGTGGTTTGGAAGATCAAACAAAGTTGTTGGGCCTCCAGGCGTAGAGAGGTAAGCCTCAGTGGATAAAGATTAAAGAATTCCTGTAATAGCTTTTTTCTTTCTTTTTCTCTTAAGCAAGTTAATTTTAGCTATTTAGGGATAACTGATAGATGAATCCACAGTAAGAATACTGCTGCCTTTCTGCAGTGTACGGTTCTGTAGTATGTGGTCAGAAGACTTAGATTAATTCTACATAAAGTGTAATTAATTCTGCAACACAGAGTTTTAACTTCCTAAAAGAAAACTCTAGTATTGATTTAGAGATGCCAGTTTTATCCTTCCTACCAGAACCCAGAGTCCTTGACTCAGGTTGGAGCTCTAAGGAAGGGCTTGTTAGCACACCCACAGCACAGCCTTCTTAAGAGACTTTCGTAAGAATGAGCATGGAATCAGCCATTTAAGCATCTCAAAAATTTATCATTATTCAAGGAAAGATAAATGTGTGTCTAAGTTTTTAACATGACTTGTTTTTAAATGAATCTTGATTTATTTCTAGAGCTCCATTCCGAAAGTAAAATAAATCAAGCAAATACTTACAATTGACAAATTCAAATAAATAAACTTGGTTAAAAATTACAACATAGCCAGCGTGATGGTTTATGCCTGTAATCCTAGCACTTTAGGAGGCTGAGGCAGGAGGATCACTTGAGCCCAGGAGTTTGAGGTTGTAGTGAGCTATGATGATGCCACTGCACTCCAGCCTGGGCAACAGAGTGAGACCCTGTCTCAAATAAAATTACAACATAAAAACTTGTTTATTGCAACTTTCACTTGCATCATTACTTTGCCTTTCTTTTAGTCATCATGCCAGTTGCGTTGCTGCTAATGGTAATGGTCACATATGTAATATCTAGACTTCGATGCTCTCCTTGGTTTTCTGTGTCTACTCATGCCTTTTTCTATATAAAAACGTATCTGTAGATGAGATTTAGAAGAGAATTGAAGTATCTAAAATCACAACTCACAAGCACTCAGTGCTATTCATAGAACATTAGTGTCTGTAACAGGGTTAAGAGAGGCTCCAGGATATGGGCCTCTTCCTGTGGGCCACCCATGTAGGGTGATGTTATCATAGAGGGAATGTTGCATCCTCTTTATTATTTTTTTTTTTTTAAGTTCAGGGGATAACATATTCAGAGGGTTTTTAAATAGCTGTTACTGATAACATTTTGAAATCCCAATGAATTGTAGGATGTTCTAAAAAAAACATAAGTTATCAAAATGGAGTAAGAAAGAAGTAGGAAAATACTATCAGCTGGTAACCAGGAAAGGAACTGAGAACTTGTCGAAGTATTACTGTCTCCAGGAAGAGCATTAGACCCAGGGAGTTTCAAGGTTGAGATGAGCTCATGGAGATAATGATAGCCTATTCCTCCTTAGGTGCTTATGAGAATTATTTTCAAAATCTGTAAACTGTTCCAGAGCAAAGGAAAAGATGGGAAGCTTAAAAGATTCCCAGCTCATTTTATGCATAGAAACCTTGATACCAAAGCCTGACAAAGACAGCACCAAAATATAAAGGCCAGTTTCATAGCGAATGTATGTGCATTAGTCTAGTTGCCAGTGTAATAAAATAATCATTTAATATCAGAAAACCTATTAGAATATATGATATCAGTGTGTAAAATATAACACCTAAATTCTTATTAGAGGCGAAGTAGTCAGTCATTTATTGAAATTCAAACCCTATTCCTAATTTAATAACAAAACTCTTAGTAAACTCAAAAATATCTTTTTAGTACTATGAAGAATATCTAGATAACCAGCATCACTCATGGTAAGAAAACACTAGAAGTTGTACCAATAAAATCCAGACAAGTTATGGCATAATAAGAGCTGATATTTGAGCATTTCTAAATTCCAGGTCCTGTTCTAAATGGTTTTATGTCGATTAATTAGTTTAATTCTCATGCCAACCATATGAAATAGGTACTGTCACTAGCCATGTTCTGTAAATGAGGGAACTGAGGATCAGAGAGGCAAAGTAACCTACCATCATCACGTAGTTACTAACAGACAGAACTGGGCTTAAACTATGGACTTCTGCCTTCACAGCCCAAATTCCTAATCATCATGTAGTCCCCAAGGTCATTTAATTTTGTTCTGGATGTTTTAGACTGAGCACTACGTGAAAAAGCAATAAGAACTTTTGTTACTATTGGGAAGGAGACAAAATTATTATTTTCATATAAGGTTATTGAGACTCAAATTTGCTTGTATAAAAGTTAATACTTAAGTATGTCAAAAATAAATGAATCAACAGGATTATTTGCAATGTACATGAGAGAGAAAATAAGGAGATGAACATCCTGTAAAAAAAAAAAAAGGTTAAAAAAAAGTGTACTTAATATGCAGTTGATCAACTAATAAACTAAGCTTTTACCTTTATGATCTGAAATTTCTCTGTAACTGTGAACCTGACTGGTTTCATCATTTCTAAAATATCAGTCATTATTTATTCCCTCTCAGAATTGTAGAAGCAATGATTTGATGTTATTTGTAACAACAATAATAGTAGCAGCTGCCACTCTTTAAGTCCTTGCCATATACCAGAACCTGGTTCGTTATCTCCTGCACTCTTCATAAAGGCACTAAAATGGAAACTGGAGCAGGGTAGGTCACTCTACTGTGGCCCCAGCACCTAGAATGACACCAAACCCAGAGATGGGTCGCTGCATATATTTATTGAGCAAATGGACCGACAGCTTTATGAAATGTAGAAATGTTATTGTTGGTATTTTAAGAAAACGTTTAATATAAAAATGCCATTCTAGAACAGAGCCATGATCTACCCATCCCAAGATTCTGTCTCCTACAATACTTCCAAGTAGATAGTTAAAAGTAGGCCTGTTTGTCTTCCGTGGCATAACCTCAAAGCTTCAACAACATGCCCAGAAGATCTCTGACACCCTTAATGATATATGAATGGGCATTCACCATGTGCTGGGTGCCGTGCTATAGTATCTCATTTGATCCCAATGACAATCTTAGGGGATAGAAACACATTTCAGAGAGGAGGGAACTGGAGCCCAGAGACTTGAAACACCTTCCTTGAAGTCACACAGCTAGAGAGTGTTGGAGCAGGGATTCACAGCCAAGCCCCCGCAAATCCAGAGCCCCTGCTTGTCCCTCTACTCTACAGAATTCCATGTTTGTTTATATTTTTAGCTTACACCACCTCTCCGAATGAAGAGTTCTCTCAGTTCCTGTCTGCTGTGTAAGGAGGCACAGGTTTTTGTTGCTGTATGAATACCTGGTTGAAGTTTTATCAGGAAGAAAGAAAGCCTGACTTTAATCTAGTAATAGAAATATGAAGAGATAGGGCTGCCTCATTTGACATATTTAATAAGCAGACGTTATAGCATTACATCCACAGTACTTTAGTATGTAACAGGGACTTTTTAAAAATATAACAAGAGTAGTGTTGTCACATCCCACAAATTTTAATAATTCCTAATGTTATCTAATACCTAGCCCATGTCCAGTTTTCTTTGTCACAGAAGTCTCATTTTGGACCTGATTTGTTTGAATCAGGAAGAATGAAGTATTTTTAATCTGTGGTATTAACTAATAAAATCCCCTCAGTACTCGTTGCATTAACACTTGCTGTATTATTTACTAGCAACTTCTTCGCGAGATGCAACAGATGGCCAGCCGTCCCTTTGCCTCTGTCAATGTTGCCTTGGAAACAGATGAAGAGCCTCCCGATCTTATTGGGGGGAGTATAAAGGTGAGAACGTGATTCAAAAGTTCCTGTAACTTAACTTTTTAAAACTCAGGCTTCTAAATCTGGGAAACCAGAGAGGGCAAAAAGGCCTTATTTCATTACTACTTATTTTTTCCTCTCTCTCACTCTTCTTAACAATAAGCTAAAACACTGAAGTTGTCAAGTGTTATTTTCCTTTCATTTTCCAGTCTTTGGTTCATGTCATTAAGCAGTCTCGTGTTCAGGAGATTATAAAATATAAATGGTTTGTCTGATATTAAGTATTCTGTGGCATAATACTTTAGAACTCTTATTTGAAAACAGCTAAATCGAACCATTGTTCTTTATAATTATATTTTGGGGAATTTTTTAAGCAGCAAAATGATAATTCACTCTGTATGTATTCTTTAGAAAATCTTTCTGACCCCCACCCAAAATGATGGAGAAAGTGATGAGACTGTTCCTTTTGACAAAACGATGAAATATTCAGATACCCTGGGAAAATAGCTATAAATCCTGAATAAAACTTTATTAGTGTTACTGAGCTAACAGGAAGTAGGTGAAATCTCCAGGGACTACTCTCCCTTCCCTCCCCTGAAAAGAACAAGTCATAAATCAAAACCAGAAGCATGAGTTGTCTTAAGTGGTTCCAGATTGGTGCATATCACAACTACCACCTGAGATAGATGCAGATCCTCTCCATAGAAGACATCCCTAGTTCAGCCCTGTAGGATTCCCACAGATCAAGAGCAAGTAATTAAAGATCACCAAGGACAAGAAGAGGCAAGCCACCATGAATAAGAGCCAGCAGAAACAACAGATGACGGAGTTAGACAGGACATCAAAAGTTAGAATTGGCATCTAAAGAATACAGCTATGTACAAAATGTGTAAAGAGATGAAAGATGGAATCATAAAGATGAGGAAGCCATGAGAGTCAAGAATGGCCAAGCAGATCTGAAAAAAAAAACAAATGGGTCTTCTAGAAATGAAAAATATAGTAGTTGAATTTTTTTAAATAAATAATTACATGTTGAACAGCACACCAGACACAGAATTTATGAAGTGGAAGATGAATCTAAAAACATCACACAGAATGCAGCTCAGAGAGACAAGGTGATGGAGACTATGACAGATAGTAAGAATGTGGAGGGTAGAAGGAGGAGTTCCAGCTTACGTGTTTTCAGAATCCAAGAACAAATGAATGGAGAAGAGGCAATATTCAAAGAGATAATAGCTGAGAACTTTCCAGAACTGATGGAAAACATGAATATACAGATTCCAGAAACAAAACGTATCATAAGCAGGATGAAAGAAAGAAGGAAGGCAGGAAGGAAATAAAACTACAGTCAGATTTATCATAATGAAATTGCATAACTCCAAGACAAAGAAAACACCTTAAAATCAGCCAGTGGAAAAAAGATGACCAACAACGTAGAGAAATTGAAACCTTTGTGCACTGTTGTTGGAAATGTAAAATGTTACAGCGACTGTGGAAAATGGTACTGCTATTTCCCCCAAAATTAAAAATAGAATTACTGTATGATCTAGTGATTCGATTTCTGGTATATACCCAAAGGAACTGAAAGCAGAATCGCAAAGAGGTATTTGTACACGAATGTTCATGGCATTATTCACAGTAGCCAAAAAGTGGAAGCAACCCAAGTGTCTGTCAGTGGATGAATGGATAAACAAAATGTGGTATAAACATACAGTGGAATGTTATTCAACCTTAAAAGGGAAGGAAATTATGACCCATGCTATATATAAGACAGACGAACTCTGAGGACATTATGCTAAGTGAAATAAACCAGTTACCAAAAAAACATTATGTGTCAGAGGTACCTAGAGTAGTCAAGTTCATAGAGACAAAAAGTAGAATAGTGGTTGCCAGGGGCTGGAGGAAGGGGTAATGGGGAGTCAGTGTTTAATGGGTGCAGAATTTCAGTTTTGCAAGATGAAAAGAATTCTGGGGATGGATAGTGTTGATGGTTGCACAACAATATGAATATACTTAATACCTCTGAACTGTGCATTTAAAAATGGTTAAATTTTACATGTATTTTACCACAATTTTTAAAAAATGGGAAAAGATCCACCTACAAAGGAATGGAAAACTGACAGCTTTCTCATTAGTAATACCAGAAGACAGAAGAGAATGGAAGAATGTATTTAAAGTACTGAAAGAGAAGAACTCCCAACCTAAAATAGTGTACCCAGTAAGTACCTCCCAAGAACAAGGATGAAATAAAGTAATCTTCAAATTAGAAGAGAAACTGAGAATTTGCCACTAACAGACCTGTACAAAAGAAATGTCTAAAGGATGTGCTAGAAAGAAGGCAAATTATGTTTTCTGGAGTCAAATGCACCCAAAGAGTAGATGAGTCTGTTTGGTCAGCCATTCAGTGGGCTTGTCTACTTAGTATCTGAAGGATGGATTGAATAAGTTTGAGTTTTGAAAAAGTCTCCATAATATCCACGTCCGTGTTGAGCTAGGTTTGTGAACCCTCTGACAAATCTACCACATACTCACTGCCATTGCTGTGACCTACAGTTATGAGTTAGGATTTCAGACCGAGTAAGAGGGCAGAGCCCAAAAGAAACCACCTTGATATGGCCCCTTCCATACCATCCATGCAGTCCTTTAGGCAGGTGGATGTGGAGACCTCAGTGGAGGGTGGCAAGTAGTACCATCCCTGTCACTGATGCGCAGTGATTACTGGAGCTTTAACATGCCCTTTTCATTATCTTAAAAACAGTGGTATATCTGTTCCCATACACCTAAAATGGATGGTCCTTGTAAGCACCAGTGACCATCAAGCTGTCTGTGTACGCTAGAGCTTGAGAAACACCACGCTAGGTTAATTCTGTTTTCCTCCAGCAGACTGTCCCCAAACCCATTGCACTGGAGCCGTGTTTTGGCAACAAAGCCGCTGTCCTCTCTGTGTTTGTGCGGCTCCCTCGAGGCCTGGGTGGAATCCCTCCTCCTGGGCAGTCAGGTGAGTAGATGAGAGCCAGTGACAGACCTTTCGGACTGTGAAAGAGCTAAGCATTGGACACTTCCCTTAGCTTGGGGATAAAGGTGATAAGGAACAGTGCCTGTCACATGTCGTGGCAGAAATTTGCTGAGGTAATCCCATTGTTACTTATGTTCCCAAAACTGTTTTCCTGGGGTCACCGTTCCCTTCCTGGGGAGAAGTCCTGGGCCCACCTCGCTGTGCCTGGCCACCCTGGCCTCTCAGTGGTTGTCGGAGCTTCTGGCCACGGCTTCCTTTGCTGCCAAAGTTTCTGGTCCCCCTGTGGCTCTGCTTCTCCTTTCCTGGCTCTCTTGCCTTGTTCTGTCCCCGAATTTAGGCTCTCTCCCCCCACTCCACGCGCTCCTCCTCGGCCACCTCTTCCGCTCCATGGCTTCCAGCCGTCTCCTCAAAGCTGGTGATTCTCAAATGGGTATTTCTTTTGAGAAATCTTTTGCTTTTTCACTCTGTTTGAAACATAAGACACAAACAACAATTATAACAACATAAGGGGAATTTCTGAAAATTTACTCACAGCTCTACTGTCCTAACACTCACCAAGTTTCACTGTTCTGTTTCCTTTTCAGCCCTGGCTGAAATAATTAGTCGAAATGTTTAGTTGAAATAATTACATAAATCTAATTTTTATTCTTTTTCCTCACTTTATGATATAATTATAATAAACATTTTTACAACTTACTACATAATGTTTTACCAATGTCTTTTATACTTTTCCATCAAATATATGAATCATAATGCATATATATACTCTCTTATTTTGAACACGAAGGAAATATGGAGTATAGTTTTAGAAATATCTTGCTTAATCATGGAGTACCTTGGAGGGTGCCTCAAACAACGTGACCGTTTTAGTCACCTTTCAGTCGAGATGATTCTGGGAGTCAGGGTTGCCTTAGCCAGAGCAGAGCTCGTGTCTGTGAGGAAAGGATGCCCCAGGATCCTTCTAGGCTCTGAGCTCCATGCTCCCCTCAGCGCACCCTCAGAAGAGCCTTGGTTCAGCTTTCTGAATGACCGGGATCTGTGGTGTCCTCACCAGGGTGGCCTTTAGGATTTATTGTCTGACTCTCACGTAGGGATTCCTGTGTGTTGAGCCCCTGACTTGACCTTGCCCGTGTTGATGATGGGGCGACCCTGTGACCCGACACTCTGGGGCAGTGTGTGTCTCTGACCACCACCCAGCCTAGCAAACGTGGGCTGGTACTCCCTGGGAGCAAGGCACTGCCCGGTGTGGAGAGGTGACAGGTTTGCAACCCTGTAGCCTTCCCTGCCCAGCCTTTGCCTGATATCCCACAACCCCTGGGACCCCTACATCCCTGCTCCTGCTTGAGTGAGCCCTGGGGCCGTCCTTGCTGCCCCTTTTGCACCCGCTGTTTTAATGGTGCCTTTTTCTGGACTCTCAGAGCGCCAGCTCTGCTTTTGCTGTAACTGTGTATCGCTGGCATGGATTCCCCCCACGTGCCGGGCACAACGCCAGACACTTAAAAGCTGCCCCCCTCCGGCCCCACTTCATAGGCCCCAGGAGGGGAGTAACAGGCTCTGCTAACAGCTCCCGAGGGCGGCCTCCCGTGGGGCTCTGAGCCTGGGCCGGCCAGTTCCCCCATGTGTCAGGAATCCAGCTCCCCAGAACCGCACCTTCCCTAGTGAACACCAGGCTAATCAGTGACCAGTACAGAAAGGGAAATAGGACCACAGTCCCCAGAGCAAAGGTGGGCGGGGCGAGGAGAGAGTGAAAGGAATAGTTACTGATGGTTGTACTTGCCAGTACTGTCCTGAGACTACGCTGATTCACTCACCGACTCTTCACACTAGCCCTGCACCATGATTATCCCCATTTTACAAATGAGGAGACCAAGTCACGGGGCAGTTAAATAACCTTGCTTATTCCAAAGCCTGGCCCAGAGTCTGCTCTGCCCTTTCTCATGGTGTAGCTATGAAAATAACTAATGCTGACTGGGTGATGTGGGATGAATCCAAATTTCATCGTAAAGCGCGCTGCTTTTTCCAGGCACCCAACTGAGCACTTAGAGCATGTCTGCCGTGTCATCTGTGTGGCCCGCCACCAGGCAGCACTTTGGTTGATCTGCTGAAAAGCAAAGCTGCACCTTGTGTGTCAGACGTGGGGAAGGGAGAATGCGTATTTGTATTTGCATAAGCAAACCCTGAAGGAATATATAAAAACTAGTGAAAGAGTTTACTCGGAGGGAGGGACGGGAGGGAAGTAAGACTTTCCCCTGCATACCTTTTTTTTTTTTTTTTGGTTCCATGGGAATATAAAAAGAAATTTTAAAATTATTTTTAAAAACAAAATAAAACAAGCTGCTCCTTAACATGTGTTCCCTCTGTGGGTTCTCCCAAGGTCTTGCCGTGGCCAGCGCCCTGGTGGACATTTCTCAGCAGATGCCAATAGTGTACAAAGAGAAATCAGGAGCGGTGAGAAACCGGAAGCAGCAGCCCCCCGCACAGCCTGGGACCTGCATTTGATGCTGGGGCCAGGGACTCTCCCGCACACGAGCGAGCGTGTGGCACGCCAGAGCCGTCTGCAGGGGAGGGCACGGCAGGGGAACGGCTGTGCGGTTCAGGGCAGAAGGCTGGAGACCCTCGAAGCATCCCACTCACCTGCATGATCACAAGCTTTCTTTGACGGTTTCTCCCATCCGTGTTTCACCATCTAATCTTTTACTTTTGCATAGGAAACACTTGATTGAATCACAGGTCCAGGGATGAGCTGGTTATTGCTGGAGGGGGCCGGTGTAGAGCCAGGGGAGAACTAGGAGTGACTCAGGTTCACTTGTGGACAACGTTCTTGGGACTGTCTCAACTGTGCAAAAAAACAAAAGATGGAGTGTTTACAAGTAGACATTAGTCATCAGTTGTTCTTGAACATGGTCTTTTAAAAACTAGTCGGATGAATTAACTTGTTTTCATCTGAAGTCTGCTGTCTTTTTTAAAAGATGTGCTATTTATTCTTGCACGATTTAGGCAGATCTCTCTCTTCCAGGGAGTAGCTTTTTTCTAGTTGAGAATTAATAATGGTCCATCTCTTTTGAATCATATCAAGCTAGGATAGAAGGGGGCTATTTTAAATGTCAAGGTCAGCTGTTACTTTGAATGTAAACTGATGCAGTAGATAGTTTTTTGTAGCAACGTGATTAATTTCGTCTTAATCCATTTGAAATTTTCTCTTCCTTTCTCCCCCTCTCTCCCCGCCCCTCCACACCTCTCTCTTTCTCTCACAAACACACACACATACACACACACTAAGTGCCTAGACTTTAAATAGATCTAGCAATTGGAAAGTTAGTAAGCCTAAGTTTTTACATAACTGCATTCCTACATTCTTGTAAAATTTAAATAGCTACCATTGGCAATCTGCTCTTTTTCTAAAATCTAATTTGCAGCCCAGGAAAGAATTTTCTCACCCCAAGGAACATTTGACCTAGCAGCAGGGACTGAGAGGAAAGCAGAAATGAACTAATTGTGAAAGCTCCTGTTTTTATTGTCAAAAAGGACACTGTCAAGAAGGTGCCCCCCAACCCCCACCCCGGTGTCACCCTAAGCCTGAATTTGATCAGCCCTCTGGCCTCCTGCCAGGGCACCACAGAAGAAGGGACTCGCTCATGTCATGTGTCTCCTTGAGCAGAAAAGAGCACTGAGAGCACTCGGGACCCCTGGATCAAAGAGTGACCGACTGTGTGTTGTTCCTGTAGCCTGCTCCGAGCTCTGGGTCATTCTCAGGCTGGGTGGAGTCAGATGCCAGGAGAGGGACAGCCTCCCATTGTTGGGCACAACTTGCCTAAAGCCTGGAGCAGGACCTGGAGCTGTTGGCCCTCTTTCCCCCAGGAGGGGCCTGGCCCACCATCCTCCTTCCCAGACTGAAGTGGTGGCTGTGAGGAGGGCAGCGAATGCTGACAAGGATGAAAAGTACATGGAATAAAACAGACAAGGAGAGAAAACTGTGTGCCACATGGAAGATGACCAGATTTGAGAGGGTGGGACAGTCCCCTGCTCTTCTCCCACAGGGCACTGCGTGGACGTTGCGTTTTCCCCATTTATGGTGCTCTGTGTTCTGGTATCAGGCAGCAGACTCCCAGGGTCTCTCTTTGGTTTCAAACCGGGATTCTTGGCATTACCCTGTTGGCACGGACCTCTGGATAGCAGTGCTCAAGCTTGTGAATTTGCAGAATACTCAAAACAGCAAAAACTGCGGCATTTCACCTTTAAATGCAGTGCCTAGAGAGGGAGCATAATCTCTTCCCCAACACTAACCCCACTCCCATGAAGGTTTGCCTGGAAAGATGTCTTCAAGGAAATTGAACGATAAAACACTGTCTAATGCACAAAACACCTCTACCTTGAGACTCAGCTCTCAAGAAGCTTCTTTTCCACGTAATTGTTAAAGAGCAGACGGTTCTAGAAAAGACCCCTCCTCTTAGCACCCCACATCCCTGCTCCAGAACACAGCACCCACCAAGAGCCTGCAGTGGGCTGGCCCTTGGCCCCTGTGATTACCGCAGGCC
>RJWJ010034742.1:0-17074 GCA_004363605.1 Indri indri | reverse complement strand
TCAATCAGTCAGTTCCCCTGAGCAGATAAGTCATGTCCAGGACCTGGGGGCAGAAGACGGAGAAGAGACAGAGGGGAGGAAAAGGTGAGCAGAGGAAAGAAATGTGGCAAGATTTTTAGATATCAGCAGTCCCAATTCTTCTCAGCTATTCATGTTTTACGAAGATATTTCTACCTTTTCTGCTTAAATCCTTTCTTTTTGCATAAACAGCTTCCTAATTGTTACTTTATAACAATTAGAAAATACAGGAAAGCAAATAAAATAAATCAAAAACAACTCACAATCCACACCCGAAGACAACTACCATTCACATCTTGGTGTGTTGCCTGCCACATATTTCTCTTGGAGTGTACATGTATTTTCTTTTTTTACAAGAAAAACATCACCCCTTCTTAATGGCCTACATTCTTCTCTTCTTCTTTCTTGATAAATACAGATTTTTAAAAACACTCCTGAGACCTGTTCTACTGCCCACACACACATTTCTGCTTTTGTTTTTCATGGAACAGTCCTCGCCCTGGGCCCCTTCCTGTGGCCAGCCCATCCTTTCACACAAGGAGTCAATTCTGTGTCCAGCCTCGAGCTCAGATGGGAAGGTCTGGATTACAACACAAACAGTACAGGGGGAAAGGGTGTTTTCCAAAGACTTCTTTAGTATGGTTGCTACTTTTGCAGCAAATATCAGATTTGTGTTCTCTTTCAGACCTCAGAGTTGAGAGTGGAGTTAATAGCACTCCTCCCTGGAAGACGTGATGGTCCTCAACATTAGTGCGAACAACTTCTTATTTTAGTATCTTCCTTTGCATTCCACGTCCTCACTCCCCTTCTGCCCTCCCCTTTTAACATCCATGCTAATGTGTTTGATTTATATCCTGCAATGTTGTGCTGGACGGCTTCCATTTGCATCCCTAGATCTGCTGTTTCTCTCAGCACAGCTCTGGGTCGCTCCTCTGTGGGTGGATTTCAGTGGGCTCCCTGGCTCTTCTCATTGGGTTTGGCCAGTGGGAGGCACTGCCAGGAAATCCAGAAGGTAGCAGGAAAGGGAAGCTGGAGTATTTATACCCCTTGCACTCTCACTGCAGGGGACGAAGGTCCTCAGCTGGGGAGAGGTGATGACTGCATCCCTACAGCTCCTTTGAGGTGGCTCTTCCCAGGTGGCTCTGTCAACTGAGTCTGCTCCTTTCAGGTCTGGGGCATGGCTAGGTCACATGGCTGCTCCTAGCTCCAGGGCATCTCTCCATCACTGGATGCACTTCTTAATCTGCCCCTCTTAACCCTTAACTATTTACCTTTGTAAATAGTTCTTTTATGAATCCTCCGAGTATGTAAGGTGTGTGCACCCTTCTTTTTCCTGCCTGGACCATGACAGATACAAATACAGATGTGCAGTAATGCACATCACAGAAAGAGTGTTACAGGAAATAAACAAGAAACAGGATGAAATCTGGAGGATAGTAATATTCTATTCATTAAATACATGCATACACACACATACGCACAAACCAACAGTCCATATTTTATGAGGATACTTGCATACAGTCATGAATTGCTTAACAAAGGGCATACATTCTGAGAAATGTGTCATTAGGTGATGTCATTGTTGTGTGAACATCAGAGTGTACTTACACAAACCTGGATCCTATAGCTTGCTATGCACCTAGGCTACGTGGTGTAGCCTATTGCTCCAGGGCTCCAAACCTGTACAGCATGTTACTACACCAAATACTGCAGGCAGTTGTAACACAATGGTAAGTACTTGTATATCTAAAGATATCTAAACATAGAAAAGGTAGAGCAAAAAACAGTATAAAAGATTACAAAATGGTACATCTATGTAGGGCACTTACTGTGAATGGAGCTTGTAGGACTGGAAGTTGCTCTGGGTGAGTCAGTGAGTGGTGAGTGAATGTGAAGGCCAAGGACGTTACTGTGCACTGCTGTAGACTTTATAAACACTGTGCACTTAGGCTACACTAAATTTATTTTTAAAAATTTTCTTTCTTCAATAGTAACCTTGTCTTACTGTAACCTTTTACTTTATAAACTTTTAACTTTTTAAAACTCTTTGACTGTTTTGTAATAATACTTAGCTTAAAACACAAACACATTGTAAGGCTGAACAAAGATATTTTCTTTCTTTACATCCTTATTCTATAAGTTTTTTCTATTTTTAATTTTTTTTTACTTTTTAAACTTTTCTTGTTAAAAAATGGAGACACAAACACACTCATTAGCCTAGACCCACACAGGGTCAGGATCATCAACATCACTGTCTTCCACCTCCACATCTTGTCCCACTGGAAGGTCTTTAGGGGCAATGGCACTCACGGAGCTGTCATCGTCTGTGATAACAGTGCCTTCTTCTGGAACACCTCCTGAAGGGCCTGCCTGAGGCTGTTTTAACTTTTTTTTTTATATAAGTAGAAGGAATACACTCTAAAATAACAATAAAAAATACAGGGTAGTAAATACGTAAACCAGTAACATAGTCATTTATTATTATTATCAAGTATTATGTGCATAATTGTACGCGCTAGTCTTTTATATGACTGGCAGTGCAGTAGGGTTGTTTACACCAGCATCACCACAGATGACATCAGGACTGCTACGATGGCACTAGGTGGTAGGAATTTTTCAGCTCTATTATAATCTTATAGGACCACCATCCTGTATGTGGTCTATAGTTGACCGAAAAGTCTTTACGTGGTGTGTGGCTGTTCTCCAGGTTGCTGCTTCTGACCACACACATCACTGTGCATTATGCGTCCCTCCCACTACTTCTCCAGCCTCCAGGGAGGAACTGCCTCCAGCTTTCTGCTGTCACATACAATACCGCAATAAATCGGAATTTCTATAAGCTTTTTAACCCAAAGTTTTTTAGTTCTTTTCCAGGTCTCAGTTTAAAATTTATGCCAAGCACAGAAATTTTATGAGTAAAGCACCTTGCATATGTGTACCTCGAGTGTATGTTCCTCAGTTAAACACAGTGATCCTAAATTCATCAAAGTGCTTTTAAAATGTATCTTTCCTGACTTTTCTACCACAATCATAAATTGCATAATAAAATAAATGACATCTGAACTTGAATGTTTATAGCAGCACAATTCACAATTGCAAAGATGTGGAAACACCCCAAGTGTCCATCAATACATGAGTGGATTAATATAATGTGGTGTAGGTATACCATGGAATACTGCTCAACCATGAAAAACAATGGTGAACTAGCACTTCTTATATTATCCTGGGTGGAGCTAGAGCCCATCCTTGGAAGTGAAGTATCACAGGAATGGAAAAACAAGCACCACATGTACTCGCCATCAAATTGGTACTAACTGATCAACACTTAGGTGCTCGCATGGAAGCAACATTCATCAGGTGCCGGGCAGGTGGGCAGGAGGTGGTGGAGGTGGGTAAACTCACAACTAATTGATGCAGAGCGCACCGTATGGGGGATGGGCACGCTTGTAGCTCTGGCTTGGGCAAGGCAAAGGCATTATGTGTAACCAAAATGTTTGTACCCCCATAATATTCTGAAATTAAAAAAATTAAAAAAAAAAGAAAAGGCAAAAAGAAAATGACAAGGATCACAGTGGCTACCATTTATTGAGTTCATCATATGAGCTATGTTGTCTCCTAAGCCTGGGATGACCTTTAGCTCGTTGAACAGTATGTGGAGCCAGCTTGGACTGGCTTGCAAGAGCTGATTAATAAATTTTCAAGAATTCTGCATGCCAGTCACTAAACAGCACTTATTAAAAATTAAATTATGTACACTCACCATTAAATAAATTATATTTAAAACAAATGTAATAAAAACTCATCAGTTTCTAATTATTTTACTACCATTAAGTATTATTTAGGCTCAGACAACGTCTATTACATCTGTATGGTGCAAATATTACATAATGGTTCATATCGCTTTCTAATTCCATGTTCAATGATGTTACCTCAGTACCTTGAAATTAGCCCTAGTGGGAATATTTGTACATGGAAATTAGCAAACTCTACAAATCAAGAGTCCTCTGTCCCCAGAGCTGGTAGGTAAACATTGTCCAGCATACCACTGCACTTAATCCTCACAACAACCCTATGAGATTGGTACTTTTTCATTCTACAGATGAAAAAGCGAGGTATCTGGTACTGACATCCAAGCAGAGATGCCCAAAGCACGGTTGGGTGTGTTAGTCTGATGTAGTCAGGGACCATTATAAGAGTTGAAAAGCAGTCATCGGATTTGATAGTTATGCAGTTATTAGTGGCTTTTGACAGGATAGCCTTGGGGGTGCAATGAAGGCAGAGAAACCGGATTGCAGTAGGTTCGGGAGTGAAGAGGGGTGTGAAGGCAAAAGCACAGATGGAGATTACAGACTGAGATTCAGGATGGTCGGGCGACTCAGGAGAGAGGTGGGTGATAGCTAGAGGAGTTCACACAGGATCAAGTTTGTTCCCCCTTTCTTTATTGAGACAAAACTTACATAACATAAAGCTGACCATTTTAAAGCATACAGTCCAGTGGCATTTATTAATATTTGGTACATGCACAATGTTGTGCAATCACTAACTCTTTCTAGTTCTAAAACATTTTCATCATCTCCCCCCAAATAATTTCCATGCCCATTAAGCACTCAGTCTCCAGTTTCCCCTCCCGCCAGGCCCTGGTAGCCAACAATGTTCTTTCTGTCTCCATAGATTTACCTAATTCAGCATCTAGGACAGGGCCTGGCATGTAGATACTCAATAAAAATTTGTTGAGCTGAGCAGAGACCATCTATTAGTCACCTCTGTGTCCTTGCAGATCACCCTAGCTCAATCTCTGCAACTTACAAATGCATCAGGTAGTTGTTAATGTTGCCTCAACCCATTCAGGACAAGGATCATGTTTAAACACTTTGCATCCTCCACAGCAAATGGCATAGCACCTTGTACGTAGTAGGGACCCAATAAATGTTGTTAAAGGTCACAGGAATTATTTTGCCTCTCTCAAAATCATATATATTTTTTTTCAGGTGAATTTAATTTTTAAGCACCTTTTCTTTTGATTTTAAAATTAAAGCATGCTCATTGTAGAAAATTTACTTTAAAAAATCCTGAAAAATTCTTAAGAACAAGGTAAAAATCACTTATAATCCCTCCACCCATGTAACTATTGCAATGGATTTCCTATCTGTCTTTTGAGGTACAAGATCTTGGGGCATATAGAGGTGGTGTGCAGGTGCACACATGTGTGTGTTTAAATCCCACTGTTCCATAGTTCTCCTGCTAGTTAATCGACCATTAGGATGCCTGCTTTGGCTGGATCTCACTTTTTTACAAACAGTAGAGATCAGCAAGGAAGCCCCCTTGATTTCTGAAAATTAACCCTTCTATCATCTCTGTGTCCTCACATTAACGGGAAAGCAAGCAGAGTACTTCATATACTCATCAGAGATCCTGTATTTAAGAAAAAGAAGGAGCTGAGAATCTACTATAAGAAGCTTCCAGCAAAGGGGACATGTGTCTTGCTTCTTGGAAAAGGAAGTTTACTTTTCTGGGGTAGGGCTTAATTAAGGAAGTGTCCCAACAAGGCACTTGTTGGTGGCTGAGCTCAGGTCAACATGGCTAGGAAAAGTCCTGGGGGTTGTGGGAAAGAACATCGGCTGGGGTTGGGGGCGGGGTGCAGTGAGGGAGCTGCCTAAGAGAGGACATACAAGAGACAGAATTGTCACTAGAAGTACAAGAAGTTTATTTTTGGTGCAAATTAACAGTTCCTATTTGTTGAACACTTGATGTTGAACATGTTGAGATTATAGCAGGTTTCTAAACGATACCCACTGCTGTAACCACATCAGACCAATCTGATTCAACTTTGATATAAGTTGTGAGTTGTTTTTCAGTTGCTATGGCCCCCAGATTGAAGGTCACATAACCTGAGTGTGTCCAGATGAACCAAGTGTGCAACCAAAAGCAGAACCTAAGTGCTGAAACCATGGAGGAGCAGGGACTGAATTAAGAAGCAGACGCCACATGCAGGATCCAGGATCTAATTATTCAAGCCCTGACATCACCCCATAGCAGGATCCAGTTAGAGCACACCTCTTGGCATCACCCCATCAAAAGATATAATCAGATCTACACACCTAATGGGTGTGGCGTGCAGTGTCTGGGGGATGGACATGCTTGAAGCTCTGACTCGGGTGGGGCAAGGGCAATATACGTAACCTAAACATTTGTACCCCCGTAATATGCTGAAATAAAAAAAAAGATATAATCAGATTACATCTCGTTATCCTCTGACTATAAAACCTGTTCCAACCCCCAGCTCAGGGAGACAGATTCAAACCTGACTCCCATCTCTTCGTTTGCCTGCCTGGCAATAAACCTTTCTCACTGCTTAAAAACACTATGCTCCAGTGTTTGGCTTTCCATTGCACACAGGCAAACGGACCTAGTTCAGTTAGCTCACAAAATTGGGTCCCACTCAAACAAACCCAGTTCAGTGCAGTGACACCACCACCTTCATGCATCCCCCACCCAGTTCTGAACCATATATTGATAAGATAATAGAGGAGTGTGACAGGTGGAGATCGAAACTGCAGAAGAAGTATTGGAGAGCCCAGGTTGGATTTCTGGCAACATTGGGCTTCCTTTCCCTGCTGACCACATCGGCCTGCCCCGACACCTGGTCCCGGGCAGTGGTGGGAAAATGCTGGCCTCTCCCCATAGGAAGCCTCTGCAGAAGAACTTAAGGTGCGGAAGAGCAAGGCAGAGTGTGTGCTTCTGGGGGTAGCTGGATCCCCAAGGAAAAGTGGATAGGGGACAGGTGCACACACACACATTTCCTACTCCCACGTTTGCCAATGAGGTAATTCACTCTTCCTCCCCAGGGAAGCTTGAGCTCAGGACCAGAAAGAAGCCAGGAGTGTCACATGCACTAATGTCCCTCTGCACGGAAACACGCAGCAAGGGGAAAAGAGGTTCCACATCAGAGGCCCTGTGCTGGGGGCTTTAAGTGTTTTATCTCTAAAATGCTTCAGAACAACCTAAAAGGAGGATGTCATAATAATATCTGCATTTCAAGGTGAGGAAACTGAATTAAGTAAGGGCCCAATGCCATACAGCTAGCAGGTGGTGGAGCTAGGCTTTGAACTCAGGTTTTCCTGAATCGATATCCCTTGCTCTTCCTGCCATGGTACACTGCCCTCTCCTTTACAAACCCATCCATTTCTGTGCAGCCCTCTCCTGTCCGAGAACCCTTGCTAACAAGGCAGGCAGTTAGGTCAGAATGTAGGGTCCATAGCATAGTAAAGATAACATTAAAAAACTTGGTTAAAGAAATTCGGAACAGGGAGCAGATAGTTCTGGTCGGAGTGATTAAGGAGGCAGGGGTCCTTATTTAAGTCGGATTTTGAAGGGCAAACGGCATTCCAGAAGACAATATGCTTTTCGCTTGTCATTATTCTGGTTTGTTGGATCATAAGAGTCAGCCCAGATACCTGATGCTCTTTTTCCGTGTGTGTTCATTTCTGGGTATTGTTTAAGTTCAGACTCACCATTAATTATCTGGGGCAGGTTTCTTAGCCTTTCTGTGTTTTAGTGTCTTCATCCGTAAAATGTGATTCTGGTATAGATTAAATTAGATGGAGTCTAGAAAAGTGCTTGGTTCATAGCCTAGCTCAACCCTTTTCCCTCTCTCTGCTCTTGATTTTGAGTCATTTTTGTTGCTGCTTTTCGAAAACCTGCTACACGTTCATTTCTGGGGGCCTCTCTGACTTTGATGCTGCCTGACCTTGACGCCATCAGCTGCCCGACGCCCACCCCGGGCCGCTTGATTAAAGCCTTATCTCCAGTCCTCGCACAAGCATCATCTCACCCCTCACAAGGGCAGAGACACGGTGCTGTCCTGATCTGATCCTTCCATGGGTGCCTGCTGCTCTGCACAACGCAGCTCATTTCTGTTTGGAAAAAGACAGCTGGTGACAGTGTGGAGCTAGGTCCCCCGAAGGGGATAGCCCTGGGTTCCCTCGGTGTCCCAGACAGGGCCATTTAGGTCTTCCAGTCCTGCGGTCCCCAATCCCTGGGCTGCCACCTCCCCTTCCCGCCTCCCACCCCCTACCCGACCCCGCCGCAGTCCGTGGAAAAATCGTCTTCCACAAAACCGGTCCCTGATGCCAAAAAGGTTGGGGACTGCTGATCCAGTCCCTGGGTCGGGAAACTAGGCATCTGCTACAAAACTAGGGGTGGTATCTACGGAGGTTTTGTGGTGATCTTAGGAAATGTGGACTGGCTTGGATCAACCCAGGTTTCCAAATGGCTCCTTGATCTCCCAAAATGACTTCCAGAAGGAATTTCACCTTCTTAGGTGGTTTGCTTCTTATACATAGGGTAGCTCCTCTTTCTTCTTTCCTGCCCACCTCAAACCCCTCCATACTCACCTTGACAGCAGAGAGTTTGTTTCATTTTTAGAGCTGCTGACAACCTGCCCACTCCCTGACACCCCTCCACACACGCACAGCAACTAGCATTTTGCTTAATACATAAAAGGTGTTCGTTCAATATGTGATCAATGAACGAAGCCATAGTAAGCTTACATGGTCTGCCAATACATAATAATAATGATGATGATGATGATAATAATAATATAGTGTAACAATACCTAACATTTATTCATCATCTTCTGTATTCCAGGTACATGTAGACGTCTTTCCAGCCATTTGTTACCTTATTCAATCCTTACAACAACCCTTAAAATAATTATCATTATTCCACTCTACAGATGAAGAATCTGATGCTTAGAGAAGTTAGTGCACTGGCCCAAGCGCCCCCCAGCTAATAGACTGGAGAAGCTAAGATTTGACCCATTTGGCTACCCAGGTACGCAAGCTTTTCACCAGTGTGCTACCTTTCCTGCGTCTCCTTGCCTGTTGGATAACTCCAGCCACGTCACTCCTCCTCTCTGCACTTCCCTGTCCTCATCTGTGAAATGGCGGCAGAGAACAGAGGACGCGATAACTCAGGTCCCTATTGGAACACTCTTCCATGAGATGAGTAGCGATACCAAATGGTAATCCCTCCTATTCGCTCAGGCTCTTAGAGTCCATTAAGTCCGTGCTTGTCCTTCTCGTTAAGCAGATTGCCTTGGAAACAGGATTTGCCTAAATGGCCAGACCAGCTCCCTTGAGTCACCACTCCAGGGAAATCCCAGCAGGAAGGGGCGGTTCCAGGAACAGGCTTGCCTGTGCTCACTCTGAGGTCCTAGGAGGCACTGCCTGTCCTTCCAACTCAGGCTGCTTTCTCAGAGGCCTAGCACGGTTCCAATTTAGAGTGGTTGGACCAGTGAAGCCACCCACCTCCTTGTGCAATCCAGGGACTCGTCCTCTAGGAAACACCCGGATGGGAATGCGAGCCTGGACTTATCCAGCCCTGTGGGCTGCAGGAAGGGCTTGTCATCCATCTCTTCTGTGTAGTGCACGCATTCACTCATTCATTTATTCATTCATTTATTCATGATGGGAACTCATTGTGCTAGGCACTTAGGATAAAAGATGATGCTGTCTTCTCTTAAGGGGTTCACCATGGGGGAAGGGGTGGAGAGCCAGATCCACAAACATAAACCCAACACAGCGCACCACTTGTCAGCTGTGGGGCCCTAGAACATCACGTACCCTGTCTGAGCCTCGGTTTCCTCATCAAAAAAAACGGGTTAATAATATCCCGTCTTTCCTCTGTGTTCTGCAGCTTCTCATATCCTATGGACCACTCCCCTTTTCCAAACACACCACTTATAATTCATCATAACTATTTACAGTACTTATCATTATTTCGTATCATCCAATTGTATGAATTTGCCTTCATTTATTTAATCAATAACTGCCAGATGTAGGTTGCTTCCAGTTTATCTCTTAATTAACGAGGCTTCTGAGAATATGCTTGCAGATAAATCTCTGAGCATAACTGGGAATCTGTCCCTAGGATAAATTCCTACACATGGAATAGTTAGGTCAAAGGGCAAGCCTATTTTCGAGCCTTTGACATGAGTCAAAAATTTTCAAATTTCCCTCCAAAAGTTTATACCAATACATTGCTTCATCAATTTGCCTCACTGTCCCCACTGTTCCCTCTGCCTGGAATGTCCCTTCCCCACATACGCCTCAAAAACACCCACTCAAACCCAGCACCTAGCATAGTCTTGGGCACATACTAGAGGATGAATAAATATTTGCTGAATGAATAAGTCCCACAAGATCAAGTTCTCTCTCTCCCTCTTCACCTCCACGCCCACCCTCTTTTCCCTTAGCCTCACTTGACTTCCACAGGCAGAACAATTATCTGTCTCCCCTACTAAGTTGCAAACTCTTCACATGTAGATGCTGTGGGTGATGCAGAACACGTATTTAGCAAGCATTAGTAAAAGTGAAAAACAAGTCGGTCAGGAAAGGTATTATTATCTTTGTCTTAATAATGCCTCTTAGGTTCTGAAAAATCCCAAAGGACTTTGTGAATAATCCTGGCAGGTTAAGCAACTTGCCCAGTCACACAGGGCCCCAGGCAGCCTCATTTCCTGACCTGAATCTGAGCAGTCGGACCACAGCTCTCCTGGGCATTTTTTTTAAAAAGTACTTATTTCACAACTTCTAAATGCACATTTTTCAACATCTCAGGGGAGTGGAATATATTTTTCTTTCTTTAATGGCGCATAAAATAATGGTGATGTATCTTACAACCAATGTGTTCTCAGATTTGATGAAATAGATGATTAGCCATAATTGGAAAGAGAAGAAATGCAAGTGCTCAAGTTCACCCTCACTAGTAATCAAAGAAATGCAAATTAGAACGACAAAGGAGAGACCATTCTGCCCGTTGCATTTGGCAAAGATCAAAAGATGAAAAATCAATGCAATTGGAGGCAAGGGGAGGGAAAATAGATGCTCTCATGTAAAATTGATGAAGCAATGTATTGGTATAAACTTTTGGAGGGAAATTTGAAAATTTTTGACTCATGTCAAAGGCTCAAAAATAGGCTTGCCCTTTGACCTAACTATTCCATGTCTAGGAATTTATCCTAAGGACAGATTCCCAGTTATGCTCAGAGATTTATCTGCAAGCATATTCTCAGAAGCCTCGTTAATTAAGAGATAAACTGGAAGCAACCTACATCTGGCAGCTATTGATTAAATAAACGAAGGCAAATTCATACAATTGAACAATACAAAATAATGATAAGTACTGTAAATAGTTACAATGAATTATAAATTATTTGTATGTATGCATGTGTACATGAAAAGCCATTGGCGATACTTTGCTTTAGGAACAAAACTCGGCTTCATTCTGATTCCATTTTTGTTTGAAAACAATTCTGGATTGATAACCACCATAGTATAAAAAGCTTGAGGTTAATAAAATGACAAGTGTTCTTTTTTTTCACAGCCGAGTTTTAATAACTTTTAAAAATAGGTAACTCCCATGTTATTTTGTTCTTTTGAAAGTGTATTATTTTGAAATAATTTCTCACCTACAGAAATGTTGCAAGAATAGTACAAACAATTCTGTACATCCTTGTTCCAGACCCGCCAGTTTTTAGCACATTGCTTTGTGTTATTTCTGTCAAGTACGCACGCTCTCTCTTTATATTTGTGATGCATAATTCTTTTTTACAAAACATTTGAGAGTAGGTTACATAGATCATGCCTTTACCTCTTAATATTTCAATATGCATTTCCTAAGAATGACGATACTCTCTCACATAATCACAGAACCATTAGCAAGTTCCAGAAATATAATATTGATAACAATACTTTCATCTAAGCTACAGTCCATATTCCAACTTAATCAATTGTCCCCATTATGTCTGTTACAGAAACTTATTTTTTCCTTGGCCAGGATCCAGTTCAAGAGAGTGCATTGTATTTAATGGTCACATCTTCTTGCCTTTTTAATCTGGGAGCGTTCATAAGCCCCCTCTTTTTTTGTCTCTCATGACATTGAGAATTTTTAAGAACACAGGCCTGTTATTTTATAGACTGCCCTTCAATTTAGGTTGTCTGATGCTTCCTAATAATAATTTGATTTAGGTTATGCATTTTTAGCTAGAATATTACATAAGTGATGTTGTATTTTTTGGAAGGTATCACATCTAAAAACACACGACGTCTTCTTGTTTTTTAGTAGTGATACTAACTTTTATCGCTTAGTTATCACTTGTGCTTTTTCCACAGTATGTTTATATTTTGCCTTATGTATCTAATAGATAATTTGTGGGAAGATACTTTGAGGCTATGTAAATTTCGTATCCCTTATCAGACATATTCTCTACCTCCTACTTAGATCCACTGATGAATCTTGCTTAAATCAATTTTTACTATACAGTTGCCAAATGATGATTTTTCTAATGTAATCATCCCACATTTATTAATTGTAAGAAAGAGATGCTCCTTTATTTATGTATTTATTATCAAAATTGGCCATCGAGTTTTTTTTTCTGTTTTTTTTTTTTTTTTAATAGAAATGGGAACTCACTGTGTTGCTCAGTTGCCCAGGCTGGTCTCGAACTCCTGGGCTCAAGTGATCTGCCAGCTTCAGCCTCCCAAAGTGCTGGGATTACAGGCATGAGCCACTGAGCCTGGCTGCATAGAGTCTTATTTTATTCAATGGGTTATAATCCATTATTCTCCATATTTATCTTGATGCTCAAAATCGTCCTAGGTTTGGCCAGTAGCAGCCCATTCAAGCTGGTTCCTGTGTCTTTTTTTGACCTGATAATTTTTTTTGAGCACTTCCTGTTTTTCTGGCACAACAAGATGTTGTAGACTTATCTTGTCCTTTCTATGCCGTGGAATCAGCCATTTCTGCGAAGGTACTGGTTGCTTTTAGCGGATAATGGCATTTAGAAATGAAGATCTGGGCACATAGAGGTTTTTCATTTTTCTTCTTCTCAGTTATCTGTGTCTTCTATTTTTAAAACATAATCAAACATGCATGCCTTTATAATGAGAAAAATTAAAGTTATTTTTATATTAAAGAGAAGAAAAACAACCAAAAGATAGTGGAGTATCACAAAATCCTTTTGGGAGCCAAAATTCCTTGGACCCATGTGAACAATTTTCATTGCTGACTTCGTCAAACACCAAAGGAAGTAGCTCCAAAACAGAGGCTGGCCCTAGGAAGTCACCATGGGGGCTGTCCTCCATAGTCAGAGTGCAGGGAGGCACACACAGAGTCTGTCTGCTGGGTGCGAGCTCAGGACCAACCTGGAGGCATGGAGTGAGGAGAACAAGAATACAACAGAGAGCAATGTTCACCCAAACCCGCTGCTGACAGGAGCCACCCTGACCCCTGAATTTCTATTGAACCCAGGCCGGCAGGCAGGCACCCCCACCACTCCCACACACAGCTCTGGGAACCAAACGGAGCTGGAAGAGGAGTGACTTGTTGCCAAGAGACTGAATGCTCATGTCCGCTTAACTATTTTAATTAATTTTTGATATGCCGCCAACGTGACCGAACCCTGCCTTTTGCCAAGAGAGACTAGCTGGGACCTCTCCATCCCCTTCCGAAGGAGCCCTGCTTGACCACTAGTGACCCCTCGGCCTGTGGCCCAGCTGTGGCCTTGCGTGACTGCTCCACTTTGGGACCATCCTTTCCTGGCATCACGGAAGAATCAAGGGCTGTCACAGCAGCAGCTCCTAGGAGCAGCCATCCTCAGCCTGGGGAGTCCCTAGGGGAAGGCTGCCCCCACTCTGGGCCACCGCACCCCTTTCTAGTTCCTTCAAGAAGGGGTATAAATCCTGGACACCATTTTTTTTTTTCTTATACAAAACCGTGAACTCTCACGTGAAGGTCACATCTCCTCCCATGAAAGCCCTCCCTGCAAGCTTCCCCGACCCTCCACCCCAAAGCACTTTGCCTGGGCTCTTCACAGCACAGATCTCTTCACTTTGTCGTCAGGTGTCACCCTGCCCGTCTGCAAGCTCAGGAGGACAGAGGCTGTGGCGTTTCATTCGTGTAGTCTCAGTATCAAGCACGGTGTCCGACAGCAGATGGAGTCCCATAAACACTGGAATGAAGGAATAGATGGGATGAGTTGAGGCAGTAAGTACAGTTGAGGCCGACCAAGGTCAACGGAGGCAGGATATTGGGATTCAGTGATCTGTTCTGAGCCAAAGCTGAGTGCTTGACCTCCCAGTCTAAACCACCCTGTGGCCCCCTCCCCCTGCACTAGCCCAACGCTCTGGGCTTTTTTTTTTTTTTTTTTTTTTGAGACAGAGTCTCACTCTGTTGCTGGGGCTAGAATGCCGTGGCGTCAGCCTAGCTCACAGCAACCTCAAACTCCTGGGCTCAAGCAATCCTCCTGCCTCAGCCTCCCAAGTAGATGGGACTATAGGTGTGCACCACCATGCCCGGCTAATTTCTTCTTTATATTTTTAGTTGTTCAGCTAATTTCTTTCTATTTTTAGTAGAGATGGGGTCTCCCTCTTGCTCAGGCTGGTCTTGAACTCCTGAGCTCAAACGATCCTTCTGCCTCGGCCTCCCAGAGTGCTAGGATTACAGGCGTGAGCCACCGCGCCTGACTGACTCTGGGTTTTGCTCCACAGGTTTTACCATGACCTCTGGTCTCCCCAACCTTGCCCCGTTCTCTCACCTGCCGCATCCCAGCCCAGAGGAACCTGCCTCCCTGCTCACAGCTCTACCCCAGCCCTGGCACAGCCTGGGGCATGTCATAGATGCTCTGTTGAGTGATGAATGAATGGCTGAGTGAATGAATGAATCCTTGCTCCATTTGAAGGCCGATGTCCTGCCCTCCAGGCCTTGCTTTAGCCCATCTTACAAGTGGCATATTAAACTCAAGCTGCACCCACTCCTATGGGTCTCCTGGGGATGGTAACAACTTCTAGATCTTTCTCTTTTTCTCACCCCCCACTTTTTTGGTTATCTTCCTTGTTTCATCTTTCGTACACACATTCACTGAGTGCCTGCTAGAGGCTGCACATTGTCCTGGACTCTAGGAATCCAAACGTGACTTGGGTACAGGTCCTGATGAGGTTACTGACCAATGAACGTCAGAAGGAAGGCGAGAGAGAGGTGGACGTGGGCAAATTGGCTTCCTCGTGATAAATCCCGTCTGCCTCGACTTGGGACCAGGCAACTACGTTTTATGAAACTGCTAAGGAGGTTGGTTAAATGCTAAGCACTATTTGTACAGTAGCATCAAGTGTGATGATTTTAGTTCAGAATGTTCTATTGGGTGTGGAAGAACATGGTTACTTGAAATTCTTTCAGCAAAGATGCTAAAGCTGTTCTAGATTAAAAGGCTGACAATCTCTGTCACCACCTCAGAGACACATGGAGAGAAATGCGGGAGATGCGTGGGGCCCTCCTCTTCATGAGAATACAGTGGAAAAACACTTCTCTGGGGGTGGAGGTCAGGGAAAGGCTGGTGTTTCACAGGAACAGGACATTTTGATCCATTATATCTATTTTTTTCTTAACTTTATTCTGTTTACAAAATTAATATGTGCTAAGTCTGGAAAAAAATGGAAAAAAATATACAGAAGAAAGGGCAATCTCTCTAAATCCTCCCCACACAAGATAATTAACTATTAATATTTGGGAGATAATCACTTTTAGTCTCTTTTCTAAGCATGAGTTTGGTTGTACATATTTGAGATCATGCCATTTGTATCATACTGTTTCTTGCTTTTCTTACTTGGTATGCCACAAGTATTTTCTCATATACGTAAAAACACACAACTCGAAATAATAATGTGTATTTTCTACATACACATGGAAAATATTTTTGTAATCCTCTGAATAGATACATTTCAATCCCCAAATAGTGGGGTACTTTCAGGAAGATGGAGATCTTCAGAAAGAAACTGATGGAAGAAATCAATGAACAGGCCGGGTGTGGTGGCTCATGCCTGTAATCTCAGCACTTTGGGAGGCTGAGGTGGATGGTTGCTTGAGTCCAAGAGGTTGAGACCAGCCTGGGCAACATAGCAAGACCCTGTCTTTACAAAAAATTTAAAAATTAGCTGTTGAGGCCAGGCGCAGTGGCTCACATCTGTAATTCTAGCACTCTGGGAGGCCAACACGGGAGGATCGCTCAAGGTCAGGAGTTCAAGACCAGCCTGCAAGAGCGAGACCCCGTCTCTACTAAAAAAATAGAAATAAATTAGCTGGACAACTAAAAATATATAGAAAAAAATTAGCCAGGCACGGTGGTGCATGCCTATAGTCCCAGCTTCTCAGGAGGCTGAGGCAGGAGGATCGCTTGAGCCCAGGAGTTTGAGGTTGCTGTGAGCTAGGCTAATGCCACAGCACTCTAGTCAGGCAACAGCGTGAGACTGTCTCAAAAAAAAAAAAAATTACCTGTCAGGTATGGTGGTATGTGCTTGTAGTCCCAGGTACTCAGGAGGCTGAGGCAGGAGGATCACTTGAGCCCAGGAGTTCGAGGTTGCAGTGAGTTATGATCACGCCACTGCCCTCCAGCCTGAGTAACAGAGCAAGACGTTGTCTCTAACAAAAAAAGAAAAGAAAAGAAAACATTGAACATGTTAACTTTACCTGCAATGCTCAATTTGAAAAGAGAGGGAGATTCAAGTTTTCAAGTATTATGTATATAATCAAAATTATTTTTAAGAGTTAAACTTTATTATAGTCATCATCATATTGTTTAACATTATACCATGCTACTTAACCTTTTTTCTAACAGAATTGTTTCAGATTTTTAACTATTCTAAATAATTTTGTGGTGAACTTCTATGAGTGTAAATTTCTGTCTTAAGCTTAGATGATTTCTTTCGAATGGATTCCTCTAAGAGGAGTTCTTAGGTGGTGTTCATCAACTTCCCCTTCTCTGGGCAGTGCGTGTTAGTGTCTCCGTCACCTCATCTTCACAAGCACCGAGTGCTATCATTTTTAAAAATCATTACTAATTTGGTGCTGATTCGTTTAACTTTAATTGTCTCTATTACTAGTGGATCTAAAATTTTTTAATGTATATTCATTAGCCATTTTCCCCGAGGAAGGATGTTTCCTCATAGCCTATAAGGGGGAAAAAAAGGCAGAAATTCTTAAAGGAGCGGGACACATTGAGCAA
>RJWJ010034741.1:0-17082 GCA_004363605.1 Indri indri | reverse complement strand
GGACTCCCAGCCAAGCCTTCATCATCGGGGGCGAGCCTGAGCCTTGAATGGGGAGGGGGACTGCCCAGGGACCCCCAGCAAGGCAGAAACCAAAGGAGGACGGGAAGCCAGTGCTCCATCCACCACCCCACTGAGCTTGGGCTGGCCCAGGGGAGCCTCTTCCTTCGCCCTACCCTGGCCCTGGGGCCCATTCTCCTCTCCCGGGTCTGCCGCAGGGTGGTGGTGGGTGTGTTCCTACCTGAGAGGTTGGCGAGGGTCGTGACTGCGTGGCAGTACTGCTCCAGCAGTGCCCACAGGGGCTGGTCTTTGGGCGCCTGGCTCGGCCCGGCAGCCTAGGGGATAGCAGGGGATGAGGGTCAGAGGTCAGGCCCAGGGTAGCCATTGACAGCACCTGTCTGCCCACCTGCCCTGTCCTGTCATTCATTCCTTACTCCTCTTTGTACAGAGAGGGAGACCAAGGAGGGACATGCTCACGGCCAGATGGAGCAACAGCAGCCTGGCCTAGACCCAGGAGAGGCCTCAGCAGTGGGCTGGTGCAGCATCGCCTCCAAGGCCGGAGCCTACACTGTCCACCCCTTGGCCCTCAAGGCCGGCTCCTCCTCAGGAGGGGATGTGTCCCTGTGATGGGGCCTGTGTCCTTGTGTCAGCAAAGGGGTGGGGGTGGGGGTCCACCAGCTGTTCATTCACCTGACAAGTATGTATAGAACACCTACTGTGTGTCAGTCCCTGGTAGGGGACCCAATGGGTGTCCTCAAGTTAGTCCCAGGCCAGGCAGGGACCCCCTAGACTTAGAAGGTGCAGAGGGAGGGAGGACAGTGCATGATTTAACTTCGTTTCCCTGCCGCACGGGTAAACAGGCACTTACAACCAAGGACACTAGGTTGATACAGGGGACAGACACCTAACCTGGACTCGGGAATACAGGGAAGGCTTCCTGGAAGAGGTGGCACTTTGGGGCAACCAGAGAATGAGTAGGGAAAAGAGAAGGTACTACAGTGCCAGTTTGGGCACCCACCAGGGAACAGACACGATTGTTGCAACAATGACAGTTCCATCTAAAAGGTAAAAACCACCCAGGACCACATCTCCTGAAGAATCATCAGAATGGGTGCTCGGTGTGCAGGGATCAAGCAGTTGTGGTCGTGTCCCCCCTTGAGGGGACCACTTTCTGGTAGGAGAAATGAACGGGTGACCAGCTTTACAGCATGCAAGATCTACTGAGGAGGGCTGGGGTGGCATCGCGGAAGAGGTCATGCTGATGTGGGCTGTGAAGGGTGAGTAGGAGTTTGCCCAGCAGGCAAGGGTGGCTCCGGGAAGGGCGCTGGAGGTAGCGAGCACAGTGTGTGCAAGGGCAGAGAGGCAGGAAGACGCAGGGTGCAAGACTGCACGACAGCAACACGCTCTAAAATTCTAACCCTTGTCCCCATTCCTCCCACGACCATGGCTTTTCCTGCTCTGTGGCCAGCATGCATGTGAGTGCACACACGTGTGTGTGTGACTTTTGCAACTTCCACCCCTGACCCTGACGTTCCTGATTCTGGGATTCCAGAAGGCACTAATGGACAGCCCCTCCTCTTTCTCCTGCCTGTCAGATATTCTCTCCCTGACAGCTGGGTCAATGTTTGCCCCAGGATGTCCCCGAGGGCCAGAGCCCAACGGCCCTCAAACATCACGTTCCCCACATCGGCCTCAGTCCATTTCCTGTGCTGGGACCGGAGGCTGCACGCTCAGCCTCACCACGCTGGCCTGGAGCTTCTGATTAATGACCCCACTTGGTCAGATGGGGCCTAGGGCAGGGCACAGACACCACTGACAGGCACTTACCGCACCTGCGTTCTGCCAGATTCTCGCCCACAGTGCTGGGTGCAGAGGGAAACGCATGGGAGCAGGGGCGTGTGTTGTACTGTGTGTGCATGCTGTGTGTGCATCCTGTGTGTGTGTGTGTGCATGCTGTGTGTGTGTGTCTTGGGACTATGAGGGCCTCCGGAGCTGTCACTGGGAGCCCTGGCCTCTTGGCCTGCAGGACAAACCCTGGGGACCATGGTCTTGCTGTTCATGTGTCCTCAGCACTGGATTCTTGGGCATTGGGAAGGCCTTGCTGGCCCAGAGAGCCACGTGCCGGGGTTAGGAGGGCTGGGGAGAGGAGGGAACATTCTGGGGTCTCGGGAGAGGGAGGGCTCTAAGGCCTGACCCGCCACTCCCTTCACAGCCGCCAACCCCTTGTTTGAGAAGCAGCTGATGATGCCCTCCCTGGGAGGGACAAGTCCCCAGTGAATCCCAGGCTCTGGAGGTCTGGGTAGTGGCAATGCTCAAGCCAGAAGCATGCGGTGTCCATGGTGAACCCTCAGGCAGACACAGACTTTGCATCTCAGATGCCAGCGCCTTCTCTCAAAGCCCCCAGGCTGTGACATTCATAGCCTCATCACTCAGGTGATCTCCTGTTTGACCTTAGTGGGGGGTCTGACATCTGGCTCTGAACCCACAGTGAGCAGGGTCAGGGCCAGGGCTCAGGCAATAAGGGGCTACCCTTGCCTCCGAGGCCGTGGTCTCGGGCTGTGGCTGAGCCTTCACGCTGAGCAAAGTATGTTGCGGGGGGCCGGGCACAGGGCTGCCATGCTCAGTACCCATGCGTGCTGTTCTGGCCTGGGCAGAATTCGGGATGGGCAGTTCCAATGTGATTTCTGGAGTAAATATCAGATTTTCGCTCCTTCTATAACTTCCGTGCTGGCCTGAAAAGCTGGCACAGCCAAAGATATTTGTTCTCTTCAAGGGGTTTGTTGGGTGGCTTTGACTCAGTTCAAACCCACAAAATGCCCTGCAGGTGCCTATTTTGGGCAGAGCCCCTGGTGGTGGTGATGGGTGGGCAGGGAGGAGTGGGAAAGGTCGCTGTTCTCAGAAAGCACATGGTGTGTGGGCCGGGGAAGGCAGGGCCACGTCAGGAGTGATCCTGTTCCCAGGCCTGTGATATGAGCTCTCACAGAGGGGAGGGTGCAGGCGTCCCTGAGCTCAGCAGTGTGGGTGCTGCTTGGCCGTGGCCTTGGCACAGCTACTTCACTTTTCTGAGCCTTAGTCTCCTCATCTTTAAAATGCAGGTAGTACAAACCTATAGGCGTTTTGTGTGCATTAAACAAATTGCTGTATGTCAAGACGTGCTAAATGGTGGCTCTTGGCAAGGACGTTAGGAGAGGACTGGTTAGAGTGCAGAGATGGGGGAGGGCTCAAGGCCCATTGCAGGGCCTCTTAAGGCCCAGCGCAAGCCCTTCCCCTCCAGAGAAGCTCCTGGAAACCCTGTGCCCCTCCCTCCCCATCTCTCCAGTGTGGACCTCCCTGGGCTGTCAGCACCCCTGCCGTAGACACGGGGCCCCTGAAGACGCAGCCTCTACCTCCCTCACCGAGCTCAGCCCTCAGCAGTGCTCGGGGCATGCCTGCCGACGAGACCAAAGGCTCCCTGCAGGACTGTGCGTTGGAGCTGAGTCCAAACGTGCAGAAGGCCTTGGGCCATAAGCAGGGTGGGTGCCAGGAAGGGGAGAAAGCAGCCCCAGGGGCAGGGGCTGAGTGCGCAAAGCCTCAGAGGCAGGAGAGCCCAGGGCCTGTGCAGGAAACAGTAGCATCTGGTTTGGTGGCGCCAATAGACGGGGGAGGGAGACAGGCGGGAAGGGGACATCTCTTTATGTGAAGACAGCACTTACTACGTGCTAGACATGGCTCTAAATGCCTTAGACAAAACAGCTGATTTAATCCTCACATGAGTTTCTGAGGGAGCTGCGAATAACCCCATTTTATAGATGAGGCAAATGAGGCCCAGAGAAGTGAAGTCACCTGCCGAGGCCACACAGCAGGTAAGGGGCAGGGGCAGAAGTCAGGTGCAGATAGTGCGGTAGGAAATGGTTGGCCAGGTACACAGGGGAAGAGTTGGCCCGGGTGAGGGAGTGGAGGCCTGTGGGCCACGGTGCTGAGTGGACCCCAGCCCTGGACAGGGTGGCTGTGGTGCTCGGGCCGCTCTAGCGGGAAGCCCCTCCCTTGCCCCAGGGGAGCAGGGAGCTGGTCGTGGAAGGCAGAACCAGCCGGCTGCACAGGGCCTTGCAACAGGGGGATGAGAAATTTGGATTCTCCAGCCTCTGAGCCCCCCTACTGTGATGCAGTAACAGATATTTGACACAGAGCTGCTGAAACCCTTGTAATTTCCTGGGCGACAGGAGCACAGTTTGTTCTAATGAGGTGACTCTTAGTGGGCTCCGGGATGGGGCTGGGCACCAGCCAGACCAAGCCGGGAGTAGAAGGTTGGAGCCTCAGCGCCGCCCCACAGCTGCAGGGAAAGGAGAGGGCTGGAGACTGAGTTAGTAATCGCTTGTGCCTGAGCCTCCATTAACACCCTCAAGGGTGGGTCGGTGAGCACCTGGTGGTGCTGGGAGGGTGGCGCCCACAGAGGGCGTGGAAGCCCCACAGCCCTCCCCATGCCGTGCTCCATGTACCTCTTCACCTGCCTGTGCATCTGTATCCTTTGGCACATCCTTTATAATACACCCGTAAACCTAAGTAAAGCGTTTTCCTGAGTTTTGCAAACTCGAAGAGCAGGTCACAGGAACCTCTGATTTATAGCCTGTCGGCCACAAGATCGGGGAGCCTGGACTTGTGATCGGCCCCTGGAGTGGGGGCAGTCTTGTGGGACCGAGCCTTTACCTGGGGGATCCAATGCCAACTCCAGGTAGATAGCGGCCGAATTGAATTGAATTGGAGGACACCCAGCTGGTGTCCCCGGAGAACTGGTGAATTGATTGGTGTGGAAAGACCCCATGCGTTTGGCGTCAGAGCTGCATGAGAGTGTAGGGAAGAAACTGTTTTCCTTTCGTCATTATTCTCTCTCCGGAGGGGGACATCTTGGACTTGTGCACTGATGAGCTCTTGGCTGTCCCAGGGACAGAACACTGGCTGAGAGGGCCCAGGGTCCACATCTGTGTCCCCAGTTCCTAGTCCAGAGCCTGGCACATAGCAGGTGCTCAATGAATGTTTGTTGACTGACTGACTGACTGGATGCCTGGATGAATGAGACCATGGTCCCCACAGCCAGGTAGGGCTAGACCCTCTGCCCCAATTCTGGGAGCTCAGACTGTGGGCTTTTCCTCGCTTGTCATCTTTTTTTCTCTCTGAATTTCGCCTGTGTGAGGGCCCAGGCCCTGGTTCGGGCCTCTGTGCGCCTGGCATGGGAAGCCCTCACCTTAAAGCAGGGCAGGGCAGAGGCCCTGGCTAGGGGAGGAGGCAGCAGGTTGGAGCCAAGACTCCAACTGCTCTTCCTCCAGTTTGGGCCCTGTCCAGGAAGGACCTGTGCCCCAGGGCCCAGACAGGCCTCAAAGGTGCCACCTCCCTGGAGCCAGGGGGTCTGGCCCAGCCTAGTGTTCCCTCCTAGGCCCGGCCACAAAGCTTCCATCTAAATTTAGCCCTCGGTCTAAGCTGGGGAGATTTACAGGACCACAGGTCCTGGGCCCGGGCTGCCAGTGACCTGAGGAGAACAGGGGTGAGCTCCCTCCTACCCCTCCCTCGGCTGCCCAAGGGCAGAGAAGGACTCAGCGCCTCCATTCAGTGGTTCTCTGGAACCTGAGCTCAGGCCCTGCCCCTCAGGGAGCACTTAGGGGAAGGAGGAAGAGGAGAGGGAAGAGGAGGAGGGAGAGGGGAAGGGGAGGAAGGTGGGCTGAGGAGAGGGGCAGGAGGCCCAGTCTGGGCCCTGCAGGGCAGAAGAGAGGGCGAGGGTGAAGGATCGGAAGCACGTGAAGGAAGCAGGTAGTATTTCCTGGAGCGGCTGGGCAGGTTTCCTGGCAGCCGGGACTTCAGAAACTCAGTTCTAACTTACGGGATGGTGGACCTCGAGCTAGGACCCCGCCCCTGAGTCTTTGCTCCCACCAGGCCTCTTCCTTCCCATCCCAGTTCAGCCCCAGGTCCGTGGGGGACATGTCCAGGCTCCTCCTCATTCTCTGCTCTCTCTGATCTCTGAAAGCCCGTGGTTCCCCTCCCCTCGCCCCTCTCCCCTTACCTGCGCCAAGCCCTGGGCCCTGAACACAGGTGGGAGAGGAGAGGGAGGAGGGGGCAAAGGGGAGGGCTCTCGGCCGGGAGGGGGGGCAGCTGGCCAGCAGGGGTCCTACAACAGGCTGCGTGGCCTAAAATTATCTCCTTAATTATCAACTCATCTAATGTCCAGTTTGCCTAAAAGTCACCCCCTTCTGATTTGTTTCGACATCTGTCTGAATGTTATAAAAATAGCTTGACATTAAAACTAAATAGCATTAAAATTAATGTTTTGTTAAGGGAAGAGAATCTGGAGCCAGGCTGCCTGGTTGGAACCCGGGCCCTGCGTGACCTTGTGGGCACAGGACCTCATGTCAATCCTCATCCATAGAGAGGATGGTCTTAACTCACAGG
The DNA here is from genome assembly GCA_004363605.1 of Indri indri. Taxonomy (NCBI): domain Eukaryota; kingdom Metazoa; phylum Chordata; class Mammalia; order Primates; family Indriidae; genus Indri; species Indri indri. The sequence goes on along the minus strand of RJWJ010034741.1, from coordinate 10,671 downwards.
CAGGTGCGAATCTTACAACGGGTGAGGTATGTCAGTACACACCATAAACCCTGCGCAGCTCTCAAGCAAGATATACAAAATAAGCTTATTGAATAATCTATCCTCTGCCCCGGTGGATTTGAAATGCCATTTTAAAAAATTAGAATTTTGAGTAAAGTGACTTTATATAAATTGGCTGAGGAATCCTTAAAATTGTTAAAATGAAATAAAGTAGAAAATGACAGCTAAGAGGACACAGAATAGTCCTGTCATTCATGAAGTGCTGCAAATTTGAGATGAGGAATACAAAATTAAGCAGACAGTGCCCTCAAACAGATTGGTTTTTTTAAAAAATACTTAAACACCAACAAAATGGCAAAAACAGAGGGACTCAATTAGCTGGTTAGGCTAGAACACACTCAGAAGGGAAGTAAATTTTTTGGAAAAGTCACTAGATGCATTAGCTTCTGGCAAATTGCCCTTGAGCCCCTGGCCCCACGGGCCCTACAGACTCTGGTGTGTGTGTGTGTGTGTGTGTGTGTGTGTGTGTGTGTGTGTGTGTGTGTGTGTGTGTGTGTGCGCTGGGGGCAGGGTGGCCTTGATCTATGGCGGGCGCTGGGCAGGGATGGCCAGGGACTTCTCTGTGTTCCCTCCTCTCTTTGCTGAGCCTTCTGGGGCAGATGGCCCCACCAGAAGCCAGGACCTGGGGCAAGAGGTCCTGAGCCCCTGAGCCCCTGGGGGAGGGCATCTCGCTGCCCAAAGTTCTAAGGAGCTGGACCCAGCCTAGAGGGGCTGGTGGACTCCTGAGGTCATCACAGAGGGGGAGGCAAGTAGCACTGCTTAGCCTCCCTGAACCTCTGTTTCCTGTCTATACATAAATGTCCCCACCTTCCCAGCATCTGAGTAAGGGGCTTAGCACGGCTGCCCCCGCACAGGACAGGGCAGGATTACAGTGCCACCTCCCCAGCAGCTTCCCAAAGGCCTCCAAGGGGGACCCGGAGCACCAGGGTCAAGGCTCGGTTGCCTCCCCCAGGCTCTCACAATGTGTGTCCTGCCACCCAAATCCACCAGCTGGAACTTTCACAACTGCAAATCAGATCAGGCCCCTCTCCAGCTTAGAGAGCTCCCCAAGCCCTTGGGATAAAAATCAGATCCCACTGGGGATGTACCAGAGCTCTGCCGCCTCCCACTGCTCTCTGCTCAGGGCTGGGCCCGGGGCCTTTCCCCTGTTGGCTGGACCACCCCAGCTCGGCCCCTGCTCTCCTGCCCCCCCCCCCCCACCCCCCCCATCCTGTCAAGGGCTCTCACACCTGCACACACTTTTTCTGAGTCCCAATGAACAGAGTTTAAATACACACATTTCTTTCCTGCGAGGTCTCCTGGGCTGTAAACTCCATTAGGGCAGGAGCCGTGGTGGGGTGATGTTCCCAGCCTGCGTCCTCACCGAGGGCCCCAGTAAACACTGGTTGAATAACCGAGAGGGCTGGAAGCCAGGCCCCTCCTGGGCTGCCTTCCCTCCCCACCGTCTGTGCCTGGGCTCATAGTCTCATTTCACAGTGAGTAGTAGTTTCAGGATTGTTGGCCAAGGACCCAGAAATAAATCCCATTACCAGGAAGGCCCAGCACGAGGAAGGCTGGGCATTGGGGTCAGAAAGACCAGGGGTTAGTGACTCTCCAGCTGGGGACCTGCTGAGTGACTTTGGGCAGTAACTAGTCTCATCTCAGTCTGGGATTCTGGGGAGAGGCAGGGGGAGGGCCTGGGCTGACTCCGAGGGAAGCTGAGCCCCGAGTATTGCCTCTGAGAAACCCAGGGCACCTCCCCCAGACCCTCCGCCTGGCCCGGCTCTGGAGCAGCAACCAGAAGGACCCTCCCTCCAGCTAGCTTGGGCAGCTGGCAGCATGGGCCCCAGAGGGAAGGGCTGAAGGGCAGCGCTTGCCCGACACCTGGCTCTCTTGGGAGGCACCCATCCTGGGAATGAGAGGGAGGGGGCAAGAGTTCAAAGCCCAGGATGTCTGGGGGCGGGGGTGGATGGTGAACCCACCCCACGACCTCCACCCACCCCAAATGCAGTCCGCAATGTCATTCGAAGGACCCAGCAGGTCTAGGAGCCATCTGCCCATGGGGACGCTGACTACACCTCAGCATGGTGCCCACCGCCCGCCCCCTCCTCCACAGGGCCCCCCAGCAGGGCAGGGCCCCTGGGGTCTTCATGCTGTGTCCGTGGTGCCTCGCTTTTTCCAGTGCTCATGCCTTGCCAGGCACAACACTGCGTGCTTTGCTTGTATGACCTCACCTGCTCTCATGACAGCCCTATTCGACAAGCACCAACGTCATCCTCGTTTTACTGATGAGGAAGTGAGGCTCGGAAGATTTGAGTAACCTGTACAAAGTCACACATTAAGCACCAAAGCAGGGATTTGAATCTGTTCTGTGGGCAAATCTGTTGAATGAATTAGTCCTCCTTACACACATGGAGATGTTAAGGCCCAGAAAATGGTCCACGAGGCTGGTCTGTGGCACAGTTGGGACAGGGATAGGCCTCCTGACCCCCAGCATGGCTCTGTCCCTTGTGTTATGAGGGATAGGGCACGTCGCCCTCCCTCTCTGAGCCTTGGTTTCCCCATCTGTAAAATGGAGGGAGAGTTGGAGGTAGATCACTCCCCCACTTCTCCAGCACCCTCTTACCGCTGCTCCCCACTTCACCCCACCTCCCTCCTGCAGACCCTGACTCTGGTCAGAGGGTGTGGGTGCGAGGGGGAGCCCAGAGTCCTGAGACACCTTGGAGAGGTTGGTTCTCCCAGTGGGCTCTGCGCCCATGGCCGAGCGGTCCGGGGCTGCCTGATTTCAGGTGCTGGGGGGTGGGGAGAAGCAGCAGTGGTGGGAGGCAGCTCTCTGCCTGTGGGTCCTGCGTGGGGAAGGGCCAGAGCTGGGGTGGGTGGGGAAAGGAGTTAAGGGTCCCGCAGGGGAGTCGGAGGGGGATCTTGGGGGAGGGGAGAACGGACAGGAAACAGGGAACTTGGGGACCTGAGGTGGGCAAGTCCTGGACACCAGGACGTCCCCAGAGCCTCTGCTCATCCACAGGGGCCTCCCTGTCCCATCCCAGCAGCCTGAGTTTCATTTACCCTCCACCTGCCCCCTCATCCAGGCATGAGATCTCCACCCCGTCATCAGACATGGGAGTCCCCAATTCCAGCCGGGCCCCCAGGCTCTGAGACCCTCCACCACCAGCAGCTGTGAGTGCAAAGCGCCCCCAGCTCCAGGGGCCCCCACCCTGCCCACTCGCACCGCCTGCACTTACTTGGAGCAGCGGCGGGAGGAGGCAGAGCAGGCACAGGCGGAGGGGTGGGACGCGGACGAGGCCTGGGGGCCCCGAGGGACCCCCCATGGCAGCCGCAGCGGCTAGGGGCCAGGGACAGGAGCTTGTGCCCAGTCCAGCACAGTGGCCCCGCCCCGCCTGTCCCTCCCCTCCTGTCCAGGAGGGGAGGCCTAGGTGAGGCCCCAGGCCCGGGGTGCTCTCCGCCCACCTCCCCCAGGGCAGTGGCGCCGCCCCACGGCCCCGCCTCCCGGTTATTTATAGCCGAGCGGGGCAGCTGCCTCTGCCCCAGCCAAGGGGCCAAGCTCTGTCTCCAGCCTGCAGCGAAGGGGTTAACGTCTTCTATCTGCCGGCCTGCAGGGCTGTGGCTCCCCAGGTGGGGGAGGGGGAGTAGAGAGAGGGAGGAGGGGGCCTCAGGCTGTGGTCCCTGCCTGAGCGCAGAGTCAGGCTGCTGGGTCTCAGCTGGAGGGGCACTGCCCAACTCTTGCCTGGGGAGCTTTTAACCGGCAGGACTCAAGCCAACGCGGACGAGGTTAGATAATAGCACTGTATCAATGCTAAACTCACCAATTTTGGTACTGGACCGTGGGTAGGTGAGAGTGTTCTTGTTCTTAGAAAACACGCATTTAGGGTTAAAGGGGCACCATGTTTCTTACTTTCAAAGGGTTCAGAAATACACTCAGGCGGACAGATACATAGAGCAATAGAGCAAACGGGGCAAATGTAAATTGCTGGCAAACGGAGAAAAGGGTATATGGACGGGCTTTGGACCATTGTTCCAACTTTCCTGTACATTCGAAATGAAATAAAAGCCTAAAAAAACAAACAAAAAAACACCCGAACCTCAAAACTGACAACAAATACAGCGCTGCCAGGGCCCCCCAGAGATTCTGGTCACCTAGACTGGGAGGGGGCCAGGGTGTCTGTACGTTTTCGTAAACAGCCCAGAGACCCTGACATCAGGCAGGGCCGAGCACCACTGCCCTTGGGGGGACAGGTCCCACCTGGGGCCAGGTCAGGGAGCCACAGGAGCAGCCTCAGGAACTGTTCTGACAGATGGGATTGGTGCAGAGTTCACAAGCTTAAGCAGCAGTTGCGGCTTGGTTGTTGTTAGGATCTGAGGGGAAAGCATTTGAGGAATGTGATTAACTGGGGCACCCTTGAGATTTTCCTGAAGGTGCAGACAGGGCGTATAGAGGCCTTGGAGGACTCAGTCTGAATTCAAGAAACTTAGACACTCTGTGCTCCCTCTGGTCTTCCTGCCTGGGACACTTTTCTGAACTTCAGGGCCCCCACCCCCAGCTCCTTCTTCCAGGCAGCCTTCCTGGCTGCTCCAGCTCCCACCTCCCTCTCCAGGGAAATCTCCCAGGCCTGAGCTGAAGTCCCCGAGTGGACTGTTCTGTAACTGCTCTGCGTGGATGAGTGTGGATGTGCCCCAGTCTTCCCCTCCTTGTTTTTCCTTCCCCTTCTCTCCTCTTTTCTACAGAGTGTAGTCTCTGCAGGGGAATGGTTATGGAGAAAGCTGAGAAAGAACTGACCAGATTTCCCCATTCATCTGAAGATGGCAAGTCCTGGGAAAGATATGGCTTCCTGGACCCAGCCAGATAGGCTTGGCCACAGAGGGCTCCTTGTAGGGGGAATGAGCTCAGCAGGACTTTGAGGGGTGGGCAGACTCTGAAAGCATTGCTGAGACAGTTCTCTTCAGCACCCCTGCAGCTGGAGCATCTCCATGGGCCAGGCTCAAGTAGGCACCAAGCAGAGACTGTGCCCTGAGGCCAGCCTCAGAGGCTGTAGGAGCCTGGGGAGGGGAGCGATGGGGACCCATGAGAGCCAGGCCTGGTGACTGTTGGGAGGTGAGACCTAGCACAGGAGAGGAGGGGGACTTCCTGCAGAAGGTGCTCCAGGAGCATCTTGAAGGATTTAAACAGACAGAGGAGGGAGACGGAGACGTTTGTTTACTCCAGGTGGAGGAGAGGCAAGGAGCTGGGCAAGTGCAGGACGGCTGGGCTGGGGCCTGGCCAGGTGCAGATGGGCGGGGAGGAAGCTGGGTTCTCTGCAGCTCTAGGAGGATGTGTATAGCAGTGGCACTGTGGTGCTCAGCCCAGGTTCCTCCCTGGGCAGGGCCTTCTTGGGGCCTGTCTCACTCGGCTTGGACTGCTATAGCAGAACTTCACACACTGCATGGCTCAAACAGCAGACATTTATTTCTCATTGCTGGAGGCTAGAAGTCTGGGATCAGGGTGCTGGCATGCTCAGGTTCCAATGAGGGCCTAACTTGCTTTGTAAAGTAAAGCCCTGGAAATTACCACATTGAGCTTGAAGCAGGGCTAGGATCTGGGCTCTAGAAAGGAGGAAGAGTGAGAAGAAAGGACAAGAACTGTGGGCATAGGCCGGGTCCGAGGAGGGACAGGTTGGAATAGCTTCCCTATGGTGGTGAACGGTCAATGTATGTTAACCACGGGCTATCATTCTCTGCTATTCCATATCTTCAGAAAAAGTCTATGGGCTGGGCGCAGTGGCTCACACCTGTAATCCTAGCTCTCTGGGAGGCTGAGGTGGGAGGATCGTTTGAGCTCAGGAGTTCGAGACCAGCCTGAGCAAGAGTGAGACCCCATCTCTACTAAAAAAATAGAAAGAAATTAGCAGACAACTAAAAATATATAGAAAAAATTAGCTGGGCATGGTGGCACATGCCTGTAGTGCCAGCTGCTCGGGAGGCTGAGGCAGAAGGATCGCTTGAGCCCAGGAGTTTGAGGTTGCTGTGAGCTAGGATGACGCCACGGCACTCTAGCCTGGGCAACAGAGCGAGACTCTGTCTCAAAAAAAAAAGAAAGAAGGAAAAAGAAAAAGTCTACGCCACACAACGGCCTGGGTCAGTCGTGTTTGGGGATGAGAAGGAGGCCCTGTGCCCATGTGTGCAGGAGGCGGGAGGCTGGACTGGACATGCCTTGGTTTTGTCCCAGGATGATACTGTCCATCTGAGAAATGCTCTGTCCTCTACTCTGGTGTTGCTCAACCTTTGTTATTCATCACTGCCACCAGGAGCCTTCTTCGATACTTGTTTTCCTAATTGTCCTCCCTTCCACCAGGAAATTTTAATACCACAGATAAACTACGTATCCGTTTTGTACTTTGTTCTTTGGAGGGCCACAGACCATCGTCATATCTAAGACTGTCCTGCCTCCCAGGAACTGGTTTCACCCCCTTGGGAGTATGTGCTCTGCCCTGGCCACCAGCTCTGGTCAGCAGCTGGCCACCGGGGATCAGCCCAATGCAATTGACCAGGCCGGACAAATGAGAGGGCCTAGCTTCGCTGACCATAGTGGGTTGGTACCGGAATGGACAGCTGATCTGAAATTACTCAATCATTTTTAAACTTTGCTCCAAAGAAAGAGTGTCTTCCTCTCTCTTGGAGAACCAGAGAGACCAAGTGCTGCTGCTTCACAGAGAGCAGAACTGAGGGCACGAGCTTCCATGCCAAAGGGTGCCAGGAAGAGAGGAGGAGAGACAGCCTGTTGGCCTTTGAGGCTCTGGTTCCAGTGGACCTGAAGACAGCCTTGCCTCTGCCTCCAGCAAGGGAGATTTCCGGTAATTTTACTCTTATGCCCAAGCTAGTTTAAAGTCTGTTTCTGTTGCTCCCTACTCAAGGAGTTCTGACGAACACAGAGGGATCAGGAATTGAACAGGAATAGAATTCAGAGTAAAAAGGTGCCCAGGAAAATGTAAGACACCCCATCCCCTTGTCTGGGAGCCAGCACGGCTGGGGAGAGCCCAGCCTTTCTGGGAGTCTAATGGAACAGGGGTGGTTGGGTCATCGTATGTGGCTCTGAAAGGAAAGGGTGACTTTGGAGGGGTGGGACTTAGGGACACGTGTGTCTCTGAGCAGAAGAGGGTCTCTGGGAGACTTGCTCGGGCAGCAGGGCAGTTTGGGTTGGAGGCGGCAAGTCCAGGGTCAGGGAGGCAGAGTGGGCTGGGACAGCGGTCTAGGCAGGAGGTGGGACGGTCCTCTCAGTCCAGGCAGGAGTCTACGGGGAGGCAGGCCTGCATGAAGAAGGGACACCGGCCAGACCCCTGCCCCTATGCAGGGCTGTCACACTGACCTTCTCTCTGCCTGGGACTGACACTGCTCGGACCCAGTACCGCAGCAGTTGCGGCATCTGTAGTCATGCGGAGCGAGCTCCTCTCTCACAACACGCCCCGCCACACACACACCTTGTGGCCAGGTGATGTCCCCCAGGTCCGTGCAGCTATCTCCTTATTTTAGCTGTGGTCACACCGATTTCACTCAGATGGCAGACTCTGCTTTTGCCATATAATTTTAGAACATGACTTTACAGCATCGTTGAAAGAACAGGCATTGATTTTGCTCATTTCTTTTTATTCTTCTTTTCTCCATGGCCACGTGGTATTACTTTGATCTTTCTCTCTCTCTCTTTCCTCCAAAATCAAAAGGCCAGGTCTGAGCATGAGCTATAATCAGTTCTGTTGTCACTGGTCTCTAAAGAAAAGCAAGTCATGTTTGATTAATAGAGATTAAGTCAGCTCTGGCAGAGTTTTTACCTGCTCATGAAGGAGCCTTGAGCTCTGTGCCTGAGAACAGCTGTGGGGCTTGTATTATATTTTCCGGAATAGTCCAGGCTCCCATGCCGAGTGGTGCTCGGACCTGGCTCTGGTTGTCATGTCTGTGGTTTCACAGCCGTCCCCCATGTCCCGTGTGCAGGCTCCTCCCAGGAGCAGGTGCCATGGCTGAACTGAAGCCCACCCTCACTGGCCTTGGGGACGAGTGGCCCGTGCTGGCCTCTGGGCTCTGCCCTGTGGGGCCTGCCTCTGCCTCCACCCAGCCCCACCCCACCCCTCCCTGTCCCGCCCCACCCCACCCCTGCCCCAGTGGCTGCTCTGGGCCCTATGATGAATATCTTGCTCCCTCTACCCTTTACCCTCAGTTCTCCTGCCTGTAAAACAAAAATAGCACCTACCATGGACGGCCATTGTGAGGATCAAGTGGGAATGTGTGTGGACAATCACTGCAAAGCAACATGAGCGAACACCATTGTTATTTTGTATCTTCCAGTTCAAAATCAGCAAACACTGAAGACCTACTATGGGCAAGACCCTAAGCAAGGTATGACCATGGGCGCCTGGAACAGAGTAGGTTCTTAAATGTCAAGTGAACAGATGAACAGGGAGGACCTCAGGAGCCTCAGGGCAAGGGGTGTGTTGTGGGTGGGGACAGAGAGATTGGAGGTCCCCCCTTGCCACCACACAGTGGGCAGACTCTGGATGCTTCTTTCACCCAGCCTGACTTTCCTGGACTGCTTTCTATAAGTGCACTGGGCTGGAAGGCAAAAGACTGTCTTTAGTTTGAATTTAACACTATTGTATTTATTGAGCAACTGTTAAGTGCAGGGTGCAGGGAGAGAAGACACAGTGGTTGTCCCAGTGTGGTGGGGGGACAACAAGTGAACAGGCAAGGGGAATAAGGGGGAGTGAGCAGGGCATCCCCAATCCCACCCACGCAGCCAGTGGGGTCAGGGAAGGCGGGGCGAGGGGAAGGTGCGCAGTCAAGGGAGAGAGAACAAGGCTGGCTCCTGGACCTGTGGGGGGTTGGTGTGGGTGGGGTCTATCATGGGTGGGTGGGCTGCTGAAACAGAATGCCAGAGACTGGGCAGCTTTAACAACAGACAGTTCTAGAGGCTGGGAAGTCCAAGATCAAGATGGCAGCAGATCCTGTGTCTGAAGAGGACCCACTTCTTGGTTTGCAGATGGCTGTTTTCTCCTAGTATCCTCACACTGTGGAGAGAGAGCAAGCTCCCCTGTTTCTTCCTAGAAGGGCACTAATCCCACCCTCCTGACTACTCACCCCACAAAGGCCACTGTGCCTAATATCATCACATTGGGATTTGGGGGGACACAGACATTCAGTTCTTAATGGGGGGACTACTAGGTGCGCCAGAGCAGTGGGCAGAGCTCAGGCCCAGGGTTATGTGGCTGGGTGAGGTGGCCAGAGGAGGTTTTAGTTGTGGAGTGACAAGGTCAGACTGGGAAATGGGAAGAACAGCGTGGAGAATGGCTTGGCTGGGGCACGCCCAGAGGCAGGGAGACCAGTCAGGAGGCTCTGCAGAGAAGAAGGGGTGGTAGTCTGAGTCCTGGGCCTGATGCCGGAAGGGACATCAGAGCTGGAAGGGACCTCGACTGTCACTCAATTCCCCTTCCCATTTTACAGGTGGTGAAACCAAGGCCCAGTGAGGCCCGGCACCTGGTACTTGCAGAAAGGCCACCTCTTGGAAGGCTTCTTCCTTGGGTGCTCGGCCAGCCCTCTCCTCTGCCCCTTTCTTTTTTTTTTTTTTTTTTTTTGCCTCTGCCCCTTTCTACCTGCAGAATGAGATGAACTAAGGACACATATGCCTTCTTCCTCCTCTGGGCCAGGCTGCCTCTGTTGCAGGGTGACCTGTGAGACCTCAAGCTTGGGGTTCCCAGAGGGCAGGAGCCTGAGACAGTAGGTCAGTGAACAGCGAGTGGTCAGTGCGGCTGGCAGGGCCTGGCTGAGCCCTTCACTGGGCACAGGTCAGGCCCAGGAGCTAGGCAGCTTGGGCCACATCTGGCTGAATGTGGGGACAAGGCTACGGGCCAGCAGTGTCAGACTGGCAAGGTGGGGAGGTGGCCTTTTCTAATGGAGTCACCTGTGTTCAGAACAGCTGCCCTCCCCTTGGGCCTTGGGAGGACAGAGGAGTGAGCCAGAGGAAACCAGAGTCAGATGCCACAGCGACTTCAGAGCGCTTTCTTGGCAGCTGGGGAAGTATGGGAGCGGGGCCAGCAGCCTGTGAGGTTTGTCCTCTGCCTGGTTCACTTGGCCCTGAGCCTGGACTGGGAGGGAGGATTCCAGGCCTGCTGCACGACTTACCAGCTGGGAACCCTTGGAAAAAAGGGCTTCACCCTCTGGGCCTCAAGCTTCTCATCTGTGAAGTGGGGATAAGAATCAGGTCCGTGGCTGAGCTGCTTACGTCACCCCGGGTCATGGAAGAGGCTGGAGGAGCTGGATTCTCAGGGGTCTGGCCCCGCCCTACTCTGATCACCCCCACAGCCCACTGTGGGGGCAGCTTGGCTCTGCTCTCTTGGCTCAAGCCAGCCCGTCAGTGCCGAGGGGTGGGATCCACTTCCTTGCTCTGATCGACTCTTGCCCACGGCCCTCGGCTGCTCCTGGGATGAGACGAGGCCCTGAAAAACACAAATTAGGGGACGTGGAAGTATGACAGCTGCAGCTAGCACCGGTTCACTGCCTCCCACCTTCCCAGGATACACAAAGCCATCCACAGTGCTGCAGGCTAGAAGTAAGCCAGAAACAAGGAAACATCGAGCTGATTGAGGCTCAAAGCAAGGC
>RJWJ010034740.1:0-17078 GCA_004363605.1 Indri indri | reverse complement strand
GGCAGAGCCTGTGAGCCAAGCTTGTACCACGTAAGGTTCTCAAAGGTCGTTCTGTCTGCACTGCACCACAAAGACACGCTCTCCTGCTCGGATGGCTGGGTGCCAGGTTTCAAAGTAATTTCAGGACCCCCTGAAATGCAAAGCCCATAGTTAGAGGATGGTGATTTAACTTGGTGCAACACAGCATCGTTTTCTTGTTGCCTTCAGACTGCTAGAAAGTACCAAAAGAAGTGAGGCTCTAGCACTCTCAGACGATGATGAGAAGACAACCAAACTAGATCCAAGTCCCCAAAAATGTATTATTTGACCAAAATGTAAATGAATTCCCCAAATATTTATCACATCTCCACTATGAGCTCTAAGCACAGTGTTGAGGATAAGAAAAAAAAAAAAAAAGCAGAGTATCTAATCATAATATAGAATTTTTAAAAACTTAGTTCCTCATTAACACAAAATATTCAACACCATTAAAGCTACATTTATTCCAACCAATTAGTCCAGACTAAAATATTTTACTCAGTATGGTTAGCAAAGGCTTATCCACAAAATTAAAGTGCACAGGCAAGATCAGCAGCACTGGTAAGGCATTGCTCCTGTGCCATTCTGTTTGCCTCCAGAAATGCCAGCCTCATCAAGCAGCAAGCTCACCAGTGTCTACTGAAGCTCTTGAGCCATGCACAGTGCCAGACTCTGATGGCCAAGACATAACTATGACACAGAACTTATGGCTTAAGTCATCTGTGAAACCATTCTCTCTCCAGTGAAGCCGGATGTACTGACTCCACACAAGCCCAGGAGATAGCTGAGGAGTTAAGAACGTTTAATTTATGAACATTTAATTCATGAATGAAAGCATCAATTATCAATCCAAGTTCTCTTCCTAAATGCCATGCCCCTCACATGAGTGGCAAGGACAACAGAGAATCCCACAGCTAGTAAGTAATCCCACTACCCACTGTCTGAGGGATCCAACTCACCCCTCCAGAGAAGTACACTTACTGGTCACGTGGAAGGGGATGACCCTCTCTCCTCTCCCGACTTTGTTGACCGCTTCACATTTGTACAAAGCTGACACATTTGCCGTTTGGATGATAAGGGTACTTACGGTCTGTGGGGAAAAAAACAAATCCCAGGCCGTAAACAATGCAGGCTGTGTTTGTGCAAATGCACTCAGACTCAAACCGAGCAGTCTCCGCAACTGCTCCGACCTGCCTGCCCAACTCTCACTTCCCCACTGACCACTCAAATTGATGCAATTACAGGTTGAGTATCCCTTATTCAAAATGCCTGGGACCAAAAATGTTTTGGATTTGGTTTTCCCCCCCCCCCCAGATTTTGGAATATTTGCATTATATCCTTACCAGTTAAGCATCTCTAATCCAGAATTCGTAATGCTTGAACGAGCATTTCCTTTGAGCGTAAGCGTCACATTGGCACTCAAAAAGTCTTAGATTTGGAACATTTCGGATTTTGGATTTTCAGATTAAAGATAGTCAATGTGTATAATTATGCTGCTGTGTAGCTCAAACATTATACAAAAAGAGCTTTGGAGACCATGAAATAATGATGTGTTTTAATATAACGATACACATTTTCTCCTTCTCATGTTTATAAAATCAGAATCACTTTACACAGACATATGATTCAATGGCATGGATATTTCATTTTTCTCTGATAAGCTATCAATACGTTAATGGTACTGCTAAAAGTCAATGTTGCTTTCAAATTGACTTAAAATGCTAGAATTTTATTATCCAGACTCTTTGATTATTAATCTCCAAATATGCCTCACATGTGATTGCACCATCCTTGCATCCTTCCACAAAAGAGACAGAGAGATTTTCAGATTAAAAAATTTCAAACTCACTTTGTTTCTCCCTTCAATTAGGGCAAATTGGTTTTTGTTGACTTCAATTTTATTTCCCCCCTGGAAGTTCTCCACACTTCTCCACTCTTTACAAGTATATGGGTTTGTCACTGAGACAGCCTGGCTATAAGAAAGACATACAGATTATGGTACAATTCGATTTTTCTTTAGTTCAAATCAATAGCAAGGAAAAGAGTCAGACTTTGGTTATTCTGTTCTTAGAAATAACTTTCAGTGTAGCCGACCACGTTACCAGACTTGGCGCCACATAAAAATAGGCCCCGGCCATGAAGGAAAAGGTTCTAGGTAGATTCATTCAGGATACAGGAGGGAAGCAGCTATTCTGGGAACAAACATTCATTCATAAATTGGATCGACAAGACAATTCAAGTTAAATTAGTTCAAAGGAAGCGAGGAAACTTAGAAGCCATTGGGCTTCTTAAAGTCATGTCTCTGAGACCATGGCCTCTGCGAAGGAAATGGTCTGCAAATTGAGAAAGAAACTAGTAGTGGCCATTTCGAAAACAACAACAGGAAGTGGACTGCTTAGGGTGGTGGTGGGTTGGCTGTCGTTGTTGTGCTTTTCCCTGAGGATGTCTGGACTTGTGTTGGGACATGATAAGCTGGGACCGGGACGCAGAGGGCTGGGGCTGGGTCTATCACCGCCTCACACCCATCAGCATTTCCTCCGAGAGATGGACCTTCTCACAGACAAGCAGCAGCGATGTGGTCCTCACCAGTTGATTGGTACAAGGAGAAAAATCAAAGATGGGCACTTAGCAAACTGAGCAAATCAGTCTGCTTTTGGAGAAGTGTACATAAGGGCTACCCTAAAAAGAGAAAGCTAGCTAATCCCAAAGTAGGATACCCTGAGCAAAGACATCCCCTAAAATTTAAGAGACAGAGAAAGAAGGAAGGAGATGTAGAGTACCGCTTGAGGGGAAACTTTTTTAGGGCTAGCCTTGTAGGTCTAGAATGGAGTCATAGCATGGCTTGACTGTACGAAATGCAAAACAGCGGGACGAGAAGAGCACGTGGCCCTGCTCACCTGGGCTTGTTGGGGCACTCTTCCTCCAGCTGCCAATACCAGTGGATGTGGTGTGGGGGAGGAATGGCGTAGATCGTGCACGTCAGCGTTTGGGTGGTGCCGTACTGGTAGGAATCCACGGGAGAGATCAGAGACTTCTCACCAATCTCGGGTGGGACTGAACACAGGAAAAACCACGTTTGAATTACCCATCAGCTTTGAAGAATGGGAGGTAGAGGATTTCAGCAACCAAAGCTGACGCTCCGGTAAGCATATGATTTTGCCCCCGCTTCCTTTTGCAAAGAACATCTAGCCTTGGAAACAGATCTGAATTCTAGTGATACTCATACAATTAACAATAAGCTAATAATAATAAACTAATAACTTCAGTGACTTCAGGCAAGTCTTACAAACCTGTGTCTCAGTTTTTCTCATCTGCATTACAGAGATAGTTCTCTCTGTCCTCCCCGTCTTGCAAGACAAGGGTGAGACTACAGAAAGAAAGTAGCTGGAATAGGATGAACACGCTTATTACACGCCAAGATTGTTCCAAGTGCTCTGCATTGAGTCACTCAATCCTCACAACCACCATCATTGTCCCCATGACACGAATAAGAAAAATGAAACATAGAAAAGTTAAATGACTTGCCCAAGGTCACCCTGTTGATAAGTGGCAAAACCTGGAACAAACGAGACACTCGAACTTCTGAACTGAAACACTTAACCACTACACCATAAAGGAAGGTGCCAATCTTTGCAGAGTGCATCCCTGCCGCCACCAGCCGAGCTTTTCATTCTCTCTCCCTCCTCCCTTCTTCCTTCCTCCCTTCCTCCCCACTTCACTCTCCTCTTTCTTTCTTTCTTTTCTGGCTCCAAAGTTATCAGTACAAAACTGTTTCCTTATCACTGTCAACCTAAAGCCTCAGATTATACTTTCAAAACTTGACCTGCTTTTGATGTTTATTTTATATAGCAAGGAAAGTGCCAGAGTGAATCAAATGTTTCCTAACTTCATGAATTGATGAAATGAGGTTAGTCACTGTCCATTTTTCTGTCTTTATTTCGTGGTCATTTCTTTCTCCCATCCTACTTTACATGATCTCCGATTTCTCTCCCCTCCCCCACCCCCCACTCCTATGTTGCTTCTAGGCAACCTTTCTGGAACCTGTTATCTTTACAATACGCCCTGAAAAAAGAAGTGAAGCCAAGCTCAGTAGATATACAGAGGAGTATCGGGACACATGGGGAAGCACCTTGATGTCACGGGAGGATACCCTGAAGTTTTAATACGCCATGCCAATAGGGAGAACCAAGAACGACAGCAGAGAAGCGTTTCTCAAACCGGAGCAAGATATGAATGGATTTACTCTGGGAAAAAGTGCTCTGGTCAAATAAATTTGTTAAATTTTGAACACTCTATGTCCTCCCCTTGAAGAATGGCAATATACGTTAGCATGTTAAAGGCTCTGAGAAGTCCTGCAATAAAAAAACCTGGTTTATATCACCTTAGCACCTCCCACACTCACTTGACCACCATCCTTCTCCCCCGACCCCAAACATTCGTTTGTATCTTTCAGCTTGAGAAAACGAAGTCTAAATCATCCTTAAATCAAAAACATATTATCTTCCCTTTACGGATTCAGACTCAGATGCTAGACTCCTGTCAAAGAAAAAAAAAAAAGATTCCAACCAAGCCAATGGTGTCAACTTCAAAAGGCTTCAGAGCTGAGATGTGCCTGTGCATCACTGATACATCAACTACAACATCTAGCTAGAAGCTTCACACAAAACCCAGGGAGAAGAGTTTTACACATCTGTGAACCAGGTGTGCGCCCCACGAGAGAGGAACAACAGTGATGTAACTTAGGCTTGACAACTGTCCCTCGCATTTGACCACCACACAGCTCATTTACTTGGCCTCTCAAGCACACTGTCTCACATCTCACTTCAGCCCCAACACCCTTCATATGCACAGGCCCAGCCATGATGTGGGTGAAACAGCAGGAGAGGAAGGGAGGCTGTTTAGGGAGACAGAACCACACCCTTCATCATAAATCTTGGCCAGAGAAGGAAACCAAATGAACTCACCATTCACAACCAGAGACACCACGTGGCTCTGCTTCTCCTTTGAAATGGGATTGGTGAGGACGACGGTGTAATTTCCTGTGTCTTTTTCACTCACTTCCATGATCGTCAGTACATGCCCCACTTTAATCGTGTGATTGGACTCAATGGGTCTTCCATTTTTATACCTAGGAAAAAAGAAATTCTCAGGAATTAGAACAATCCGAGGGTTCGCTTTCAGGTGAAACAATGCTTCGCGTTTATTCCCGGTAGTTACCATTTTATTTCAGGGGGTGGGTAACCGAGGTACTTCACAGGGACTCTGACACGCTCCCCCACTGTGGCTTCCACCAAAGATTCCATGCCGCTACCAAAAGCAACAAAAGGTTTTTCTGCAACAAAATAAAAATAATTATTCTCATCAATGTCAACTTGCTGCAGTCGTTTGGTTTTGTTTTTCATTTCAAGTGAAAAGTCAAAGACCTTGGGGGTCTGAGTAGGTATAGTTCCGAGATCGTCCACACTACCTTCCTACGGGTCACAGTCCAGCTTCTCCCACACCCCCAGTCTCTGCATTTGCTTTTCTCTGCCCCCTGGGGGCGCCTTCTCCTCCGCTCCTACAACACCCTCTACACACTCCATGTGTTGATGCCACCAGTCCTCAGACCTCTTCTCTTTATCTACACCTTCCTCTAGTCTCAGATTTAAAGTCTCACTGACACACCTCCTAAATTTATATCTCCTGCCCTGACTTCTCTGGGTTCCAGGCTTATGGATTAAATATCTCCACTCAGATGCTTAATGGGCATCTCCAAATGAACATACCCAACACTGTTTCCCCAAATCTCACTCCCGTCTCAAACTTCCCTGTCTCCGTAAGCAGCAGTACCATTTACTCAGCTGCTCATGCTACAGCTCAACGGTCATCTCCCACTCCTTCCCCTAACACCCCACAGCCATTGACTCAATCCGCAGATCCCGTTGACTCTTCCTTCAAAATACATCCAGAATCAGATCCCTTCTTCCCACCTCCACCTCTACTGCCCTTGGCCAAGCCACCCACCATCTCTCACCTGGATTATTGCAACGAGCCTCCTAACTGGCCTCCCTACTTCTGCCCTTACGTCCCTAAAGTATTTTGTATAACAGAGTAATCCTATAAAAACATGAGCCAGAGCGCGTCTCTCTCTGCTCAAAACCCTTTGATGCATTCCCATATTATAAAATCCAAAATCCTCACCAAGGCTTTTAAGTAGGATGCCATATAGATTATCATCTAAACAGACATTTATGTGAGTGAAAGAGAGTAAATTGAAAATTAAGGTGATTTACTCCTTAGCCCCACAGAAAGTCATTGAATCCCCAATTCAATTACAGTTGACCCTTGAACAAGACAGGTTTGAACCAAGTGGGTCCACTTATAAGCATATTTTCTTTTGCCTCTGTCACCCCTGAGACAGCAAGACCAACCCCTCCTCTTACAACCCCTCCTCAGCTACTCGGTGTGAAGATGACAAGGATGAAGACCTCTACGTTAATTCACTTCTACTTAATGAATAGCAAATAGACATTCGCTTCCTTCTGATTTTCTTAGTAACATTTTTTTCCTCTGGCTTACTTTATTGTTAAGAATACAATATATAATACATAGAAGATACGAAATGCACGTCAATCGACTAATTGTTACAGGTAAGGCCTCTGGCTATTAGTAGTTAAGTTTCAGGGGAGTCAAGAGTTGTATGTGAATTTTTGACTTTGCGGGGGTTCAGTTCAGTGCCCTTAACCCCTGTGTTGTTCAAGGGTCAACAGGACATTGCAAAATGTTCCCCCAATTTACAAAGCTCTTGCTTATTCAAGTAGGTCTCTCAGTCTTGCAATAAAATGAAATTTTTAAAATATATATTAGATAACAGCACTCTATTTATTATAGTAATAATTATAATAGCAGCAACAACAGTAACAAGCAGTATTTAGTGAGCACTTACTACGTTAGCTTATATCATCTTTAAAGCTGAGATTTGAACCCAAGTCTCTGACCACATAGCTATGCTCTTGACCTCTAGGTCATGTGGCCTCCCCAGCAAGAACTCGAAAGTATCTTATGAATGAACAAAGTAAGAATCACTAAGTGATCTAAATTTATTTAAGTTATCTCACTTGTCAAGGCACAGAATAATTTCCAAGGAGATTTAGCTTACCATGGACTCTCACAAATGTGCTGTTGCTCTTGGTCATCAGCCCACTGGAGGCTGCACAGGTGTACCACCCTTGGTTACTACGCGTGACACTATCTATAGTCAAGGTGCTCAAAAATTTCTTCATCTCACTCCCAGACGGGGTTTTTAGTTCCCGGTTTGTAGGTTTCTTATGTTGATCCTGAAAAGAAGAGTTTACTGAACTTCCAAAGCCCAGCATGACATTACCCGATATCTTCTAGCTACCCCCCAGATTAAGATTTGGCCCTTGGCAAACATTATTTAATGCTCTAATAGGGACTCCAGAACTTTCAACATCATGCAGACAACAAATATATTCGGTTCCAGGAGAAATAAATGGAAGCAGCTGAATGAGGATTTTAAAAACCTCACGAGGTGAGACTGGATGCATACAGACTGCAGAGACCCAAGCAAATATGACCACTGTTTAAGGAAAAGCGTGTCCCGTACCACCTCTTAAAGAGAAATTCCCTTAAAGGGAAAACAGATCAAGCACTTTGGAGAACAGAAAAATAACGTAACATTGGAAAGATGTAATCACCTGGAGAAAACTAATATTCACAGCCTGACTGTAGCGGAGTGGGCACAGTTCCTGGCATTTCATCTTTCTGTGAGTGCTGTGTGTTCTGCAATTCTCGTAAAATATGTGTGTGTACACACGTGTGTGTGTCTGTGTGTGTGTGTGTGTGCATGAGTGTTTTCAGGTCCTTATATTTTATCTGGCCAGAAAGTCCCCTATTTCTCAAGCAAATTCCTTTGGGGCTTGGTATCATGGTATTTGGAAGTCTGGCTTTAAATTGTTAGTGTTACCTTCAAAGAATGGTGTTCCCAGTTGAATTCAACCCTCACATTTAGTTCAGTTCTTGCTGTGCAATTTAAGACAAGCTTCTCTCCGACAGATAGCTCAACTTCATGAGCGGGGCTCAGGAGCACATCATAAATCCTATACCCTGGAGCAAGTCAATTGAAAAAACAGAAAGTGAGTGGGAAAACAAACCTATAACTTGTCACAAATTATTTTAAAAGTGAGGTAATTTAAAAATGTGCCACATCCTTTATCCCTGAGGGCTTCACCAATACTTGGTAGCTCCTAGGAAGATGGGCTACAGAAATTTACAAAGCACTTCCTTCAGGGATTTCAAAGATGTTGAAGCCCATTGGATAGAAAAATAGTAAAATTTCAGTGTTTGTAGCCCTAGGCCAATGGGGCCAGCTTTAGGAAATTGCTGAACTTTCCCTAAAATAAGCGTCATTTAAAAAATTGACACTGAGCCGTGCTCCGAACATTGAATTTTTCATAAAATTGGCTTCAACAATACAATTCTTTTTAAACCTTGGTCTAGGCAAGAAAGGAGACAAATCCAATTGCACATGGATTTATTTGGTAGAGAAGAGCAGTCGTAATGAATTGCCCAACACCATATCCTGAATTAATATATTTTTCAATATCCCTGTCCTTGACCCCAAACCTTAATCCCCACGACCTTTATATAGGGAGTCACTCTTAATTGTCTGATATTAATAATGCGGAAAGGAGCTGTCCCCTTACCTACAACCGCAACTACGTATGTAATAGACTGATAACTTTCATCATTAATTTTGGCTTCACAGAAGACCATGCCAGCATAGCTGATCATGTAGCTGGGAATAGTAAAGCCTTTCTTGCTGTCCCAGGAAATTCTGTTACCATCAGGAACAAACCTCTTCTCTGGATACCTCTGGTTAATAAAAAGAAATATCAAATATTTAATCCAGTACCAAAAATGAAAGCCATGTACGATGATCACTAATGAATTTACCTTATTCCTAAGAATGCATTCATTGCCATCTGACTCTTCCTAAAGGATCTTTTAAAGCTCATTGTGGATATCATATTTTAAACAAGCTACCCATGTTAATACTAGTTTAAAATTATAAAAACTTGAGAGATGGTGGAAGAAGATGTAACTTACCGCACAAAGTGACACGTTGAGGTTTGAAATGGACCCAAGACATGGAATCACCACAGTTCTGTTTTTGTTCTCGGTAATGTACACAACCCCGTGTTGGTCGCTAACAGATGCAATAAATGGAGATCTGTAATCTAAAAGAAAATTTTGTTCCGTTAGTGAGTGGATGGTATTTACTAGAAAAGTTGGTCATCTTTCAGATTCCTAAACTCTAACCAGAGAAGTGAATGATTGGAAATGACACCTCACACAAGCAAAAGTATCCACAGGTTAGTCTGCTGGTAGACATCTGGCTCCAAGGATATGCTACAGGAGGACTGTGTGTGTGTGTGTGTGTGTGTGTGTGTGTGTGTATGAAAAATTTGAAAAAAAAAAAACTCCCAATTGAAATAGCCTCCTCTTACAAGGTTCATCAAAAAGTAGAATATATTCTATAGATTCCACATTTTAACAGACTAATCATTATATTTTTTCAAAATTTACTTTAAAATTTAAAGTTAAATCTATACACTTTATTGACAAGTTTGACTGATGGTAAAAAAAATTCATGTTCTCTCTTTTTAGGTAAATAATGTAAACGCCGTGAAAACAAATTAATGGATCTCAAAGGATCTTTAAGTTAACAGGAAATAACTAACGATTTCTGAATTCAGTTATATTTAAGAGAGCGTTTTATGTGAGCATATTAAGGTCATGAAGACTAGAGATGTGATTCTTTATAAAATAATATTTAATAGTTATTGCATTTAATTTAAAAATTCAGCAGTCATTAATGTCTTTGATGACAAAACTTTGAAAAGCCACCATGCCAAAGACGGAGAAGAAAACTAAACCATGACTCATGCGGTGTTAATACGCTGCTGAGAACCTACTCCATTCCCCAGAGATAGAGACGATACGGTGTGGACTCCTGCTTGAAATCTCAGACAGAGAACATGTCGCATTGCTACGCCCAACGCATCTGATCAAGCATTTTCAGAGCACTTCATGACGGTCGTCACTCAAAGTGAAGAAAGAGTTAATTGAAACAAAGGGCACAAAGGCAGCTAACTCCCTGCAACAGCAGAAGTTTGATTTCCTTCCCAGCTGGAAAGCACAGAAAATCAGCCAATCTAGCCCACCACATGCCACAGCCATTATCTTAGGAGGCCAGAGCCCACTTCCTGGCTCCATCCATTGCTGGGGGGATCGGGGTCAAAAGACTAGGGAAGTAAGGTGGAGACCAGAGGGGACTTTAAAGGCCTGCCCATAGGGAACACTTCAGTGTTTTCTTTCCCATTGTTAAACTTCATGACCAAAACCTTGGACAGCCCAACTCCTACAATACCAGGCTTACATAAAAAAGCAGAATTTACTGGTATACTCAAAGATGGGTAGTGTTCAAATAAACTGCACTAGAGATTCTTAATATTGCCTACGTTTCATCCACGTTACGAAAAATTACATAACTTGCTTACCGAGCAAGACTTTGGAAGCTAAATTAACCCTTTGACGTAAGACTGAAGCCATTTAGTAAATCAATTCTATTTCAGTATCCCCCCAAAAAAAGGAAATAAACAAAAGAAACCCAAACAACCACCCATCCTCTCAAAATAAAATGTTTACTGTAACTCGTGAAATGAATTTTCACATGCCTCCAAGTTTCCTGACTTAAGGAGAAGGAAATAACGAGATATTATGGGAGAGGTTCATCTTGCAGTATTTCCAGACAGGCTGAAAGCAGGAAATCCTTGCAATCTTCTGAGAGAGTCTCATCTCCCAAGATTGCCAGATCAAAAGGAGCCAGAAATTCTCCAAGATCTGAGCCTTGTCTCTTTCAAATCCTGCAGAGGGGAGGAGGAGGGCACAGAATTCTGTCTTTGACTATGCTTACTCTCTGGGCGAAAATAATTCTCAAACGTTGTGCAATTCAGGAGTGACATAGGTTATTTAGACGTGGTCCCCACTTGTCCACTGCACTGACCGATCTGCAGTGAAACGTAAGTGGTGATATGCAAGTGTATGTCCCAAAGCTGACGAAATTCCTGTCCTGTCAAAGCTGCTTCTGGAAAAAAAGTCCAAGTCATCTTTATCTGCCTTAAAGTCTCTGGGATTTAAGAGACATATAAATGGGTACATAAAATGTCTTCAAAAGTTAATCTTCACTGAAAAAAAATCTTTAGTATATTTAAACAAAGTATGATGCAACACTTACAGTCCCCCAAATTATATTATAGATACCTCATTAAACGAAGCTCATTAGGTTTTCACAGGAAAAATGAATAGTATAAGATTTTTGAAACACAAAAGAAAGCATAACTCATATTATAAATACTGAATACATGTAACATTGCATACGGATCTTAAGTCAGTCTCTGTGGTGTCAGTCCCAAAGTGTGAATCCTAGAATGATTGGCATATCATCCATAATTTTAGGCCAAACAAGCAAAGGAAAGAAATATTGTCCCCAAAATCCCTCAGAAGCACTTTCTTTGCACACAAGTATAGGAATTGTTTTTTATAAAGTATAAGTAAGAAAAAGCAAGTTCCTATGTACAAAAAAACTCCAGAGCCCTCGGCAAGAACGCTTCCCTATGCATTCTTGGGGAAATCTCCTCTCTGCCGTAGATAACTTATCTCTCCACAAGACACCTCTCGATAACTCATCCCCAAAGCATCCTTGATTTCAAGAGTTTCAGGTTTTCTTCTTAAACATCAGAAAGCTTTTAATAAGCCTCCACTGCCAGTGGTGAACACAGATTTACCTTGGAAACAAAGAGCAGAACCAAACTCATTGGGCAAAAGAGAAGTATCAGGGCCCAAGTTCCAGAGCCCATCGATGAGTCTTACTTCTCAGAGGAAGCCTCAGCAGAGAATTTTGTACATTCCAGTTGGCAAACAGCCCTCAGAGCAGCCTTTTGTTGTACGCAATTCTTCTTTGCGCCTATTGTGTTTTATAATTAGTAAATAGACGTGGGAAATGAATTCTATTCCACCGCTTACCTTGAACATGGACATAAATGACCGAAGCCGAGTCAGTTTCCCGGTAAAAGCACTTGTAGGCTCCAGTATCATTTCCGATCACTTTTGGGATTGTGAGTGTCTTACAGAAGAGGCTGTCGCTGCACTCTGTTATCTCCACCCTGTGCCCAGTGCCGCTCTGATTGTTGGGCCAAAGCCAGTCCAAGTCCCGGTGTCCTCTGAAAAATTAATCCCAGAGCGGTATTAATGTGAGGTGCCCTGCTATGAGGCTGTCTTTAAGAAAACAGAAGATTTGGTTCTCAAACTTTATAGAAACTCCTCAACAGACAGATTCGAAGCCTTCTACCAACAATGACAGGTTGGATTGACATGTGACAAAAAGCCATGGGCTCAACTTCAGGAGTCCCTTATAGAGATGCCTGACTTTTCCATTACGCAATGCATTTTTCCATTCACCAAATATTTATTAAGCATCTGCTATGAGCCAAGCATTGTTAAGGACTCGGGATAGAGCAGTAAAGGAATTAGACAAAAATCAACACCCGTATGGAAACTCAGTCTAACTGGAGGAGACAAGTCACTAAAAAATAAGTAAAATTTATGGTATAAAACATGGTGTTTAGTCCTACGGAGAAAAATATAGAAGATGCAAAGAAAAGTGTGAAGAGTTCTGGAGGGAGGGGCTTGATGAAGCTGGCCGCATGAACATCGGCAGAAGTGGTATTCCAGGCAGAGAACACAGTAAATGGAAAGGCCCTGGGGTGGGCGCACATTTGGAGTATTAGGAGAAGAATAGTAAGGAAGCCAGGGTAGCCGGGTCAGAGTTAGCAAGGGAGAGAGTCAGAGGGGAGGTTAGGAAGGAAAGAAATGGAACTAAGAGGCTTGTAGGACCTTTAAGGACCACGTTAAAACATAGATTATTGTACTACGGCATTTCTCTACCCCAAAAAGAGAAAGCCCCAAGGAAGACAGTCAACACCAAGAAGAACATAACATTATTGGCCCTTCGTTCCGAGAATTTGAAACCTCCATGAAATTGCAGCTACATCAGTGAAGTTGCTTTTAACATACTCCATAGCTTTTTCAGAACACAAGAAAAGTTTATGCAGAGTTTTAAAAGGGAGTGTGGAATATTTGGAGATTTTAAATAACCTTTGTTTTCAAGGGCAGGTTAAAAGAATACCTATTGGGAAATGCGTCTTGAACTAGTAAAGATAAAGAAATAGCTACCTGCTACCATGTTTTTTCCCCAAGGGCTGGATATTGGTGACCTACCCCTGATAAGGGGGCTGGGGTATCCCCTACACTCTGCGATCTAAAATAGACCTGCGTTATTCTGCTGAAAACTTGGTACTCATCAAGTGTGAAGCAATGGCAATGAGCTGCCCAAGGTTCTTTTGGACCCCCGGCACTCTTCTTGGAGGGCAACAACACCTCCACTCGTCACGGTCTCTGCCAAAAACACACTAGTCCCAAGAAGCCTTCAGGTCTTTCAGGCAAGATCAGTACATTAAACCGCAAGGTCTTCTATCATTCCTTCTTAGGTAGGGACTGGAAGGCAAAATTTAAAGCCCTCTTCTTGCCAAAGAGGTCCACTTCCCCAGTTATGAAAAATCAATAGCATGACTTCTTGCTACCAAGTGGGAGGGGAAACATTCCAGAACACCAAGCCAGAGCATGAGGTGTATTACCTATGCAATACATGCACTCAGTAATATTATTGGCTAAATATTAAATTAGTATACTAGTATAGTCATAATTTTACTATAAAATAAAATTCTTGGAAAGGGCTAAAAAGGTGTCCAAGAGTCATACTGAATATAATATATATGGCCCAAAACTTCTTCAACTCTATTCCTTAAGGGTATGCTTTCAACTTCATTCAACATTATTATTCATTCAATATTTATTGATTGTCTACTATATGCTAGGTGCTATACCAGTTATTGGTATGTTGGGTGCATGCTTGTATGTGTGTTGGCAGAGAGTAGTAGGAAAAAGCACCAGCAAAATAAAACAGAATTTTTGAGAGAAGACCTTTCTTATTTTTTCATTATTACATTAGTTCTTAGAAACCTCACCACTTATAAACAATTACTACAACTCTATTGTAACTCTGCTGTAATGGAAATTATTTTTCCCTCAATAAACAATGAGTTATTTAACACAGGAAATCTGAATCTAGAATGAAACCTTACCTGCAATGAATTTGAAGAGTTGTATTAGCCATAACTGTGAGTACGTCTTTTTGTATGCTGAGCTTGGGCGGAGCAAGAGAAACGCTAGGCAAACCTAAAAACGAATTAAATAAACGAATGTAGTTGCCACTGAGTTAGACCCAGTAGGAAACACCTTCCATAAACAATGCACACTCTATACTTTAAAAGGCCTCTTCAGCAATTCATTATATAAAACTGGGCATTTACTTTTCACCATTCTCAGTAAAAGTTCACAAGCTGTGTCATAACAGGAAGAATGGGCAGATGGTCATAAACCAACACAACAGTTCTGCAATTCAGGGACCTAGGGTGGAGTTCCTGTTTTCCTGCATTGCCAACTTCAAGGTCTTACAAAAGGATATGGGACATTGAAATCAAATGAACCTCCATCTGATGATCTCACTCCCTTGGGAAAGGACCCACTGACATTTCTTATAAAACATAGGATGTACACATTTGACGAAATTGCTGATTAACGAATACTACTTAGTGAGATTTCTATACAGTTCATCTATGGAGCCTGGAGGGGGTAGGAGTGTCTATGACCTTGCTTCATTTTCCTTTATCAATTTTCTAGTGTACTTCCTTCCTCTGGTAACTGAATTGTCAAGGTTGAAACAAGGGTTCGGAAAGACTGTACATTAAAACTGGAGCAGAGGAATGAAGGAAGAGAAAACGTTTTCCAATTTCATACACACATTCATATGAATGTACTTGTCTCCAGAAAGCAGTACTAAAAAAAGTGTAATCTAATGAATTACAACTGGAGAATCTCAACTTACTAACCAAAGCTCTGAGCTCATCCCAACACCAAGCTTGGAATACAAGAAACCTGCTTTTACCTAAAGGCTTAAGAGCCAGAAAAATACCCTGGGATAGATTCCTTGCCATGGGTCACTCCACAGCAAGATAACTGAGTTCTCTGACAGCTGAATGTGAAGAGCTACCAGGTGTTGAAAAACCATCAGGGAAAGAAAATCTGTCCACTACGGTATGGTCTTAACACACATCAAGATGTTCAAAACACCAGCTTAAAAAGCAATTGATGCTGGGCAAGCACCCAAGCTTTCTAGCTCACATCAACTAAGAACAAATGACTCTCTAGGCCGAAACTGGCATTGGCCTTATTGGACAAATAAGGGAGTATGAAAAAATATGAGCAAGTATGAGACAATGTGAATAAAGAAAGTATAAGCAAATATCCAGTGCAAATATCCAATGCATTAAATCTGAGGACCCAATGTGAACAACTGCAGGCAAAAGGAACAATTGATTGCACATGTTCTCACACACCTCCCCAGATGTGCAAAATAGGCAGCTGACATAATTGTAGATTTGTTGATCAATAACACAGTTTTTTTAAATTAAAAAAAAAAACCTAGACACTACTTTACATCAATAAATCTCAGAGACTAATTGACATTGGTACACTGGTCCTGACTTACTGTTTGTACAATGGTTCTTAAAACCTCAGGCTGTGTCGGAATATCCCTGGGCCTACAAATCTGCTTTTTAACAAGCATTTCAAGTGACCCTATCATACATGGCCTCTGGGCCACTCTAGGATAGCTACTGGTCTGGGTAGTCATGTTCAGTTAGTTAGCATAGTACTTTGTAACATGAAGGAAGTAACTGCCCTCAAAGTAGGCAAACAGAAACCCAAAATTTTCAAAAGCAAAAGAAAAGCTTTCCCATAACGGAGTCCCACTTTGTTCAAGACAGAGAAAATGAAAACAATTCATTTGGATGAATACAGATTTCAAACTTGACTGGGAAACATGAGGTCAAGAAACATGTTGAAAACATGACAAACAACTCACACAACAACCCA
Organism: Indri indri; assembly: GCA_004363605.1. NCBI lineage: Eukaryota > Metazoa > Chordata > Mammalia > Primates > Indriidae > Indri > Indri indri. Next base: position 944 of record RJWJ010034740.1, on the reverse strand, counting down.
CATGAGAAAGAATCCATTCTATGGGCACATTCACAGGAGAGAAAGAAAAATGGTAGTAGAATGACTCAGCTCTCAGTAGGCTATGCCGACCCCACCACCAAAATAAGAGACTCTTGAAGATCTCTGAAACTTACTGCCATCGATCTCATACTCTAGACAGACTTTCCTACATAATAATTTTTTTAAAAAAAAAGTATGTTCTTCATTCATAGGAAGCCAGGATGCCCCCATACACTCTAGAGACGCATCTACAACAAAAATCTATTCAACAAGGCTATCAATGATAATAACTTCAAATTCATATCTGTAGACCAACACTTATTTTTTTTTTTTGCTCCATTAAGCTTCATTCATTTTCATTGGCAAGCTTGAGCTCTACTCTTCAAAAATTTCTAAAGAAATAACTGTAAGAGGTACATATGCTGCTATTCAATAAAAAGCTTTTCTATGTTCAAATCCCATAACCAATATTAATTAATTTGGGCACTGTTACCCTTCCAGCTCGAAGACGGGAAGGAAAAACAACAGTGCCTCTGTCTCTAGAATTGGATGGCACCAATTACAGCCCAATCCAATTAAGCAAGTAACACTCCACGAGGGCAAGCTCACCATTATATTCAGGGCAACCCGATTATGGTTACTACTGCTGCACTAAGGAACACCCCGGGCTTAAAAGCAACTCACTTCTTTGTGCAATACAGAACAACCACATGTTCCAGACCTTCTTTCTCTTCCCATAAAGGGGGAGAGAGAGTCCTTGTCAGGGACAAATGAGTGTCCATGGTGGAGCTGGCCCTGATGAAACAAGTCATTATTAAGAAAATTCAATCACTGTAGACAGAGGATCTTGGTACTGCATGTGAATGTGCCTGTCTTTTAAGACATGTGCTTCTTTTCTTTCGATGCAAGGAATTTTTTCCTCTGAATTATTTGACTTTTTTTTT
>RJWJ010034739.1:0-17066 GCA_004363605.1 Indri indri | reverse complement strand
TTATTTTTAAAGATTAACCAATCACAAAAATACGTTTAAGTTGTTTCAATGTCTTCTCATCACCCTTTGAATAATATGCAAACTCCTCCATGGTCTACTTGGCTCTGCCTGATTTACTGACCTACGACCCCACATCCTACCACTCTACTATTGATACTTTTACACCAGGATCCAGTCAAAATGGTCTTTTGCTGTCCTTCGAACTCTCAACTCTTTCCCATCATTTATATCTCTGTTCAAATATCACCCCCTCAGAGAAGGCCTTCTTGATCTTGTTTACTTCAATAGCCCCTATTCCCTGATTTAGTTTTACTCTCTAGCCTTTTGAACATTCGTAGTCTATTCATAGCGTTTAACACTACTGTGAATTTTATTTTATATTTATTTATTTTTGTCATCTGAATCTCTGCTCTGGGGTATACAATCCATGACGTAAAGTCCTTATTTGTCTTGCTCACCACAATATTCCTGGTGTTAAAAATAATATGTGGCACATAGTAGGTTTTCAATAAACATTTATTAAATAATAAGTAGAGCAACCACACAAACAAAACCATAAATATTTAATGAATTGGGGCATGGCTAAATTAAATTATGGTATATCCATCTGTGTCAGAGTCCAGTGAGAAGAAAGAAACCACAACAGTAACTTGAGCAGGGATTTGATATGAAGAATTAGTAACAAGTAAAAGGTAGTTAACTACTGAAAGGAGGAAGGAGAACTCTAGGAAGTACAGAAGCAGCAAATGAAGAAACGTCTACTATTCCTGGGGCTGAAGGCGAACGAACAAGGGATGAACTAACATTTAGAAGAGCCTTCCCCTGAGCCTCAGACTGAGGTTCGGACCTCTGGTGAGGGTGTGACTCCCACAGGGACATGTAGCCTCCTGGTGGTGCGGAACTTGACGAGGGTGTAACTACAGTTGGTCCCCAGGACCAGACCTGCCTGGTGACAGAAAAACTTGACAAAGGGTCTGTGAGGTGAGCTGCGGAGGTGAGCAATACTGGGTCTCCTCCCGTCTCAGCAGTTGGCTTCCCTGCCAAAGAAGAGCACTCCGAAAGCAGGAAGGGGGACCCTGTTCTCCAAATCCGACTTGCGGTGTCCCTTCAGCACCCTCTATTGACAAAGCCTAAAACTGAGTCAACTGGCAAATGAGAAGTGTTTAGAGACAGAGCTCTAAGATCACAAAACAGAGCAAAGAGTGGATTTGGAGCTGAAAGGCAACAAATTGATAACTGGCATACTATACTAGGTAATAATGTGCATCTATTGGAAAGAAAATGTTGTAGAATATATATAGCATATTTCAATTTACGAACATACTCCTATGTTTCCATAATCAAATGAAAATAAGAAGTATAGGCACCGCCCAAACTCTTACATGTATATATACCAGGGGATTAAATTGAAAGCCAAACGGGAAGAATAGTAATTTTACTGTAGATGCTCTTGATACATTGAACTGCAACAGTGAGTATGTATTACTTTGGAAATGCCCACAAAATGTAGCAGACTTCATTTTTTGCCGACACTAAAGCTATTCCCCACCTTTTCCATATTGGTAGGGCCCCAACTATGTTTAAAAGCAGATCTTGCATGGTGTGTGCCAATTGCCGCGGTCTCACTCTGACCCAATTCTGACCGATGATATGTAGTAGTAATTGGCTGGGGAGAGGGAGGCTTCTGATAAAATTTTCTATGTTCTTAAAAAGACATCTTAAAAAGAAATACCCTTTTTCCTGACTTTAAGGCAACTGGTATATGAGGATGTGATGCTAGGAACTTCATCAGCTCTCTTGTGACCATGAAGAGAACTAGCCCACCCTCTGAGCATAACAAAACAGAAAATGGAAATACTCTGGATCCTTGATTACTTCTTTTAGCCAAGAATTAACCATCTCCTTATAGCCACATGCCTTCTGGACTCCTTGCTATGTGAAATAATAAATCCTGTTAAGATTAGTTCACTTTTAGGTGGATTTTCTATTACTCAAAGGTGAAAGTATCTTCTCTTACGGCAATTGTACATACGAACCTTTTCTGTACATTGACTGTACAGATAAAGCTTATTTCATCACTCTGCTTTCCAGTCTGGGTAAAAACAATAACACCAACAATGCTAGCCAAGATTTACTGAGTGTTTATCATGTATTTGACTCCGTGTTAAATGCTTTAAATACATTATCTCATTACATTTTCACAGGAAGGTGGGTAATCCCCATGTATAGCTGAGGAAACTGAGGTTCAGAAAAGTAAAGTCCCCTGTCTAGAATCTCATAGCAGGTAATTAGAAAAATGACTTTTATGAGATGCCAGCACTATAAATTTCCAATTTCCCAATCCCGATCTTACCTGTCCCAGCTGCTTCTTTCTCTCATCCAGCCCGTTTGTAGTGATAGGATAGAGCCTACCTCAGCATACCTTTGTGATTCATATAGCAAAGAAAGGATTTTTTTTTCATTTACTCAACATACACTTTAAAATTTCCCATTATGTGATATGTAGTATATTTAGTGTTGTGGGTACATAATAAAAACACAATCTATACTCTGAAAAGGCTCACAAATCAATGGGTAAGACAAATAAATGAACATACTGTAATGATACAGAATGAGAATGGTTGCAACAGACATATTTTCCTTTCTGTGCCTACGTCTTTTTGGTGAAGTCATTTTTATATTCAGTTCTTGGCTTGGAGGACACTGATCCTACCTGCCACCCCAGTGCCAGGGATAAGCATGTGACCTAAAACTGGCCAAAGAGATTGTTGGGTAATACAGGCATACCACCATAGCTAGGTCAATGAGATGCTGTTTCAACACTTGTGATGAAATTTTCAAGAAAGTAGCTGATGGCCTTCTTTACAACAGTGTGGTGACAGACTTTCTCCTCAGAAAAATTTAGATAATGCTCTAATTACTCGTCCAGTGAAGTGAGTGCCTCCTTTGCTTGAAACGCCTTTCAGAATACCTAGATTGAATAACTGCTTCCAGCAGTTTCATTGCTACAGTAAGGGTGTCAGCCTTTCAACATGGGAAGGCTTCAACACATCCAGAAAACATACAGATGTTTACAAGGACCTATGGATAAATCGTACTTGGGAGTTGGATGAAGTATACTTGTAGGGTGTTCCAATGGGCCTGCTGGACAGGATGTCATTTCAGGGGACTAGAAAAAGACTTTCCTGGATTATGAGTTTGGCAGGGTAAGCATTGACTATAAATAGTTTTTGCAACTTTATAACAATTTCCTCATCAATACTTATTGATTGTTTGCACTATCTTGTCAACACCATTATGGGTAAGGGAATGTAAGGAGCATAAGAAAGGTCCCCAAAGGGAGTCTGGGAGCACCAAGCAACCATCTAGGCTTTCCAACAACTCGGAAAGCAATTAACATAGCACCCTTTTCATTCCCAATATTCTTTTTGATCCTTAGGGGCATTTTGTTGTCCATAGGTAACAGTATCTGGGCATAAGGAGGCAAAGTCAGGTGTCAGGGAACATGTTTATTATTTCTAGCTACTAGATTTAAGTAACAGATCTCACAGAGTTGCATTGTATTTTTAGCATGAAAATCAGCTAGAGCATTTCCCTGATATTCAGGCTCAGTTTTCTTTGCCCAAGCTTCTATTTTTATAACAGCCATCTCTTTAGGCAGCAGTGTAGCAGCAAGGACTCATCAGCTTGTGGTCCATTTTTTATTGACGTGCCTGCAGAGGTGAGGAAACCTCTTTGCTTCTAAAGTATTTCAGAATTATGAACCACCTCAAAGGGGTAGCAACTGTTAGTGTAAATGTTGCCAGACTGGCTTTTAGATAAAGTGCAGGCATGGATAAGAGCACAAAGTTCTGTGGCTGAGCAGATTTAGGTGGGGCAGTTGGCCGTTTGCAGTGAGCTCATATTGGGTGGTGACTACATATCCAGTGCAAAAATCTCCTGCATGAGCTCTAGCATAAGACCCATCCACAAAAGGCTGAAATCAGGATTTTGTAGAGGAATGTCCTGCAAATCAGGACAGTAAGTGACTAATGCAGAGGTTACAGTTTTCCAGTCATGTGGTTCGCCCCCTTCATCAGATATAGGCGACAGAGTAGCAGGATTGCCAATGTTAACAAAGTTTCAGATGAAGATTAGGAGGTGAGAGCACAAGGATTTCAAGAGGTCAATCTGCTCCAAAAAGACGTTGGTTAAGATCAGAGTTAAGACTTTGTACTGTGGTGTGTGGAGATAAACATCATTACCTAGGGTCAGATCCACAGAAGCATCTGAGAGGTGACTCAGTCTAACTGAGCGCCGTATCATGGAACGGGCACAGTTTATCACCGTGTTGCTGTGTGAACGTTCCTGTCGCCTGGTTATTTCTTTCATGTACAAATAGGGTCAAAGGTTTTGAGTAATTGAGCAATCCCGGAGCAGGGTGTTTTATGAAGCCCCCTTTAATTTTGCAAAGGCTGAGTTTTTAATGAGTTCATAGAGTGCAGATGCTAAGAGGGGAAAATGAGGAACCCACAGACAGCAACATCCAACTAAACCTAAGAACCCTCAAAGTTGCTTCTTAGTTACTGGTCTAGAGAATTCCTGGGTAAGTTTAATTAGGAGACAGCTGGATGCCTGCAGCACTCAGATTGTGTCCTAAATAGTGAACAATATCTGTTGATAATTCTAATTTGTCTGAAGAGACCTCGTGTCCCTTTTCTGATAACTGCCGTAGTAAATAGAGGGAATCCTGGTGGGATGCCTCCCTGAGGAGTGAACATAGTTCTATGTGTTGCAGGAGAGTCGACCCTCTAGGAACCCAGAAGGTAATCAAGTCTCCATGGAGCACTTGAGAGATACAGGAGGGGGCTTCAGTGAACCCCTGAGACACGACTTGCCAGGTATATTGTTGGTTATTCCAGGTAGAAGCAAACAGGTGTTGACTGTCAAGGTAACTGGAATGCTAAAGAAGGCTGAACATAGGTCTACAACGGTAAACCGTTTGGAATCTGGGGGGACCCATGAAAAGAGTATTAGCATTTGGAATGAGTGGGAAATGGGGAATAATGATCCTGTTTATGGCTCTTAGATCCTGAACAAATGGCCATCCTTGTCCATTAGGTTTCTGTACAGGTAAAACTGGGGTGTTACAAGGGCTGGTACGTGGAAGAAATGAATCTCTGAGCGATTAAGTCTTCTGTTCTTGGTGCTGGCATGAGACCTCGTTTGGCCTTGGGTTTTAATGAGCATTGAGGTTATTTGGGAAGAGGCTTAGTGGGGTTTATTTGAACTTTCATGGGCTCTTCACTTCTTATTCTCCTAATGTCAGTATTGAATGTGGCCCATAAACCACTGGGTACTTCAGTTAAGTGAGGGGCATTTAATGGGATGTCCTCTTCCTCTGTGTCTGGGACAAACTGCAAAGTGCATGTGAGATCTGGCTCAGGAGGGTCGGGAAATTTCAGTGTCAAATCTCCATTAAAGCAAACCCTATTAGACCTATTAGCTTAGACAGGAGGTCTCTGCCCAAAAAATTGGGTGGGATTGTGTCACATAGCAAAAAGGAATGTTTTTCAGTAAAAGGGCCCAGACTCAGTTGCATAGGTTGGGACATGAATTTGATACCCCCATCAGTAAAATTTCCTTTTACTCCTAGGTAGAGATTGTCCCATAAGAATGGGGTTTGAATTAAAAATATTGGCTCTGGTATCTACCAAGATTGGAAAAAAAACCCCTCTTTATTAATTTTTAATTTTTCCCCTTGATTATATAAATGAATAACTGATAAAAGCTTACCAAAGCTTCCCTTGGTGGTCCATTAGTTCTCATGGTTAACATGGTGATTATTATTAAATATCAGAGGGTAGGCAGCTTGTTTTGTTGGGCTTCCTGTGAAATCTTTGGGGGCAGTTCTTTTCCCAATGTCCCAGTTGTTAGCAAAAACAGCACCAATTTGTTTGAAACTATTGTTTTAGGAGTTGCTTACTGGAAAAGCACCCTAGGGCAGGTCCGAAAATCATTCTGTGTCATTAGTTGCTATTTAGTTGCTGTGATTGCTAGGACATTAATTTAGAAGCTTTTTGTTTCTTATCTTGTTCTAAGGTCCTTTCAAAATGTTCAGCTATAATTATTAGTTCGGCTGGTCTTGCAGCCTCCCATCCTATCTTTCGCTTTTTCATGGGCCCACTAATCTCCAGAGGGAGCTCATTTACAAAGAGGGCAGGTGGGGCTCATTGGGTTGTATCATTCATTTGGTAGAAGCCGGAATGCCTTAAGAAAAGGAATGAGTGAATTTAAATTTAGTAACAGACTAATTTTTCTTTTGCCTGCAGGCCTGGATGATAGAACAGTCAGTGTGGGTGGGGAACACGTTAGGAATGGCATTCAAAAGGTCATTTGCAATTTTTTGGGCTTTACCTGGCGCATGAGTGGACCAGCTGAGGCTTGTCAGGTCCTTGATATCATTCTCAGGAGAACACCATTCTGCCTCTTTCATCCATTTTTGGGCTTCCTCAGGTCCTGCCAACATATGTATTTGTTGGTAGAGGTCAGGTATCTTGGGGTCATAGGTTCCAATTAAAACTCTGAATTCTTCAGAAAACAAGCATCTTCCCTAGGTTTAGGAAATTCTTTAACTGTGGCCTAAGCTCTGTTTTTGTCCAAGGAGTGTAAATCACTTAGGGATTATCTCCTGCATCTTCAGGTGGTTTTATCTGATAAAGAAACTGATAGTTTTTTCAGAAAAGAAAGGCAATTCAGACAGAGAGTTAGTAGACTATGAGCGTTCAGGAGTAGAATGAATATTCAGGTAAAGTAGGATAGAGCGGAGCATACGAGTCACCAGTTCTATTGTCCTTGGTATGGGGAATGTCTTGCATTTTTAGTCTTTCATTAGCTTTTCACAATGAATCTTTTTAAAAAGCTGTTTTAAAATCCCATTGTTGCCTTGAGTTTTCTGAATTCCAATTAAAGTATGAATCCCACTTTCTATGCTTAATTTGGGAGGCTTGGGATTCAAGTGTACTTCTTGGATGAACGGTCTTGTTCATCTGGAACATTCCACATGATAGTAATTGTAATTCTGAATTAGTTTTAGTAAGATTTTTGCCACGTTTGTAAATATTTCCAACTTTTGGGCCATAATTCTTATACATGAAAACAATGGCCTCCTATAATTTTTATTTAATAAGGTGAAAACTGAGATGTTCTTAAAGATGAAATAGTAATTAGCCAGACTGAGAAGAGAGGAAAGAGATGGAAAATAATGGGAAGACATGGAAAGAGAGGTTGTATCATGTTCACAAAACTATGGGTTGTTGAATGTGGCCAGATCTTGGGATGCCTATGTTTAGAGAGAATATAAGACTGGAAGCCAGATTATGTACAGCCTTAGGCTTGGGTTTATCTGAGAGTTGATGGGGAATTAGTAACTGGTGTATTAGAAAGCTTATTATGATGGCATTGGGAAGGACATATTGGAAAACATAAGACTAATATCAGAGGTCCAGTTAGGCTTTGTTAAGAATCTAGAGAAAATATGAAAAAGACCTACATTAATACAGATCGAGTATCCCTTTTCTAAAATGCATGATACCAAAAGTGTTTTGGATTCTTTTTTCAGATTTTGGAATATTTGCATATATATAATGAGATATAATGGGGATGGGACCCAAGTCTAAACATGAAATTAATTTATATTTCATGTATACCTTATACACATAGGCTGAAGGTAATTTTATACAATATTTTAAATAATTTTGTGCACGAAATAAATTTGTGTTCATTGAATCATCCAAAAGCAAAGGTGTCACTATCTCAGCCACCATGTAGACAGTCTGTGGTTGTTTGGCATCACCATCACACTATGTGTGGAAAAGGTATATCGCAGCTGAAGGAGGCTGGGAGGGTCCCTTGAGGAAGTTAAATAAAATGTTGTGTGCCTGCATTTTGCCTGCGACCTGTTGCAGGAGCTCAGGTGTGGAATTTTCCACTTGTGGTGTCATGGTGGTGCTCAAAAAGTGCTGAATTTTGGAGTATTTCAGATTTTGGATTTTTGGATTAGGGATGCTAGACTTATACTTGAAGAAGCACCTAATAAATAGAATCTGCAGGGCTTAAAGATCAATGAATATGGGAAGTTGAGGAAGAGAGATAACGTCCAGGAGGACTTTGTATTTTTGATTTGAACAACTGGGTGGTGTCATTTACCAAAAAGAGAAGAGGTTGAGAGAGCTTTCAGAGCCACCTATGAATTCAGACTGGCATTCCTGAAACAAAGCTCAGCTTAGGCTCAAAGGTTATGATGCCATGAGGCAGAAACAGTAGTAGAGGCTTTAAATGAGGAAGAAGTGATGAGGATAAATATATGGATTGAGAGGAGAAAAGGGCTTATGGTAGAGTGTCAGGTTTTAAACGGTAAGTTTCCACAGTATACAAAAAAGGAATTCGAGGTGGAAGGAGAACAAAGAGAGTGAGGTTTCGCAGAAGCCAAGGTAAGGTTTCAAGGAGGAAGTGGTGAACAATGGAGAAATGCACAATGCCAAGGAAGTTATTCCTCGGGCTTGGAAAATGGATGGGCATTAATGATTGCTGAAACCATTTCATTGCAGGGATTGGGGCAAAAGCCTGAATGCTTGGCCTGAAAAGAAAGTGAGAATGAGTAAGTTAAGAGAGCAAGTCAAGACTGCTTGATCAGGAAGATCGTTTTAAAGAAAGGGGCAAATTATTGGTCAGAAGGGAGAAGAAGACCTAGGGATCAAGGCTCTCGGTCTCTCTTTCTCTGTTTCTCTGTCCATTTGTCATCTGTCTTTCTATTTCTCTGTGTCTCTATATATGTCTCTCTCTCTCTCAAGTCTCAATGAGAGCAACTTAAGCTTGTTTAACTTCTGAGGGATAAAAGCTGGGTGAAAAGAAGGGTTAATCATAAGCATGGATGGATCTAAATGATGGAGCAAATTTCTGAGAGTGGGTTGAGAGATTAATCTTGGACAGACTTGTTTATTGAATGAAAAAATGCAGATGATCCACAATGCAGAGCCATAGACATGCTGGAAATGGGGCAGGAAGCTGAGTGTTGCTGCATTGGATTTCAACTTGAAGTAACAGTACGTGTAGGATCTGCTACTCTCATTATTGTGCTGGTAGCTATGGCAAATTTAAAAGAGATTTTTTTTTTTCATTTTCAAGCAAAAATAAGTTATAAGGTATGTAAGTGAGATACTTCTTAACATTTGAATGGTAAAGAGATGAAAAAATGACAGGAATATTATTATTAAAGAAGGTAGGAAAGATTTCTGAGGTGAGAAGTAATGTATTTATCTAATAACTTCCAGGACTGATGGAATTATTAAAAAGTTTAGAGATTCATTCCAAATGGCAACTAACTGGTAAGAATGGAACCCGAGTAGTGGAATTTAGCTAAGTAAATGGACTTCTGCCAAAACGTGGTAAAAACAACAAAATCAACAATAACTAACAACAACAACAAAAATGTTGACCCCAATAACAATTTCCAAGATACTTGTGAAATAAAATTTGAGTGTTAAGTAGATATAAGAAGTTCTTGACTTTGCTAAAATCTCAAGGGATGATAGATAAAATAATTAAAATATTGATAGAATGTTTAAGAGTTTGATAGATGAAGAAATGGGGCATTTCTGTTGTGACCTTAAAGACAAGAAAGCCATCAATTACATAGATGTGCAAAAATTACAAAGAAAGTCGGTGCTGATTTATTTCTTCAATATTATCTACACTATTCATGCAAATGTCTTCCCACAAAGCATTATCAGGCTTATTATTTGAAAACGGACTTTGGAAATATTTTTGAGGCTCTGTGTCCTGTAAAAGGAGTGAACTGTTGCCTCTGAAACATCCCTTAAAAATTACAGTTCTTCGAATGAGAATGAGAAGTCTATGATACAGTTTTGACTAAAATGAGCATTGCCCAGCCTGATTAGCAATTTTATTCATCAGCCAAGATGACAAATGACCAATGTCTGTTAAAAAGAAAATCAAACATCCCCAAATTAGAAATCTATGCTGTCATTGGGGACTATTCAAAAAAATGCAATGCTGGCTTAGTTGGCAATTCTTAAAGGAGTACATACAAATTATTTTTAAAATTATGGTTGGAGTTAAGATAATTTCTAGCCAAAGTTTCTGCTTTCATGAGTACAGTACTAATTTACCTAAATTGTCAGTTCTAGTGTGATTGTTAAAGTCAAGTTTTCTTTTTACAGCCATTTTTCTATTTATTCTGTTTTTAAAATGTTCACTGCAAAATTTAATCTATAGAGATCTATAAATATATGGTTTATAAAAATTTAAATTGTACATGTGTTCATGTGTGTCTGTGTATAGATAGATCTGTAGATATAAAGAGAGATATTTATATATCCAATGTGTAGTTTAAATGTAAATAATCATGTTGTGTATATTGTTCTGCAACTTGATTTTCCACTTAATATTATATCATTAATATAGTTCCATGTTATTATATCTCATTATTTTTAATGGCTATAGAGTATTCTGTGGTTTAGATATGCTAAAAATTATTGAATCACTCTTTGGCATTTAAAAAAATTACTATATGTACACTATTAAAAAAGTGCCTGGTCCATAGTGAACATTCTGTGTGCTCTAGTATCTAACATTTGGATCTTTTTATGTTTATTGCTATATTTTATTGTGATTATTAACACATTGCAGATGAGAAAACAGTATTGGAAAGATTAGGTGACTTGAACAAGATCACACTGTTAGTGGAAGAGGCAGAATTGGAACCCAGGATTTGTAACTTTTATAAGAGACGATGACAGTACCTTGTGTCAGGTGAAAAAAAAAAAAGGGGAAAGAAAGAAAAAGAAGTCTAAAGCATACTGTGAGAGAACTGAGAGAGAAACAATCAACTGTGTGGTGGAGTGAAGAAAAGATTTCGTCTGAGCTGTTCTCTATTTCCCTGAGACTGAAATAAAGCGCAGGTAAGTCCTAAAGGACAGACTACGCTTCCGAGATAGGGTAGAAGGCGGTGGATGGGTCTCGTCAGGTTTTGGCAATGAGAGAGAGCTGATTTGATTTGGGGAAGGTAGACAAGTTTGGGAGAGTTGTGTGGGGACTCATCAGGGACTCCATAAGGGATGAGAGAAGGTTCTAAGCAGCAGGCGAGGCGGAGCCAATCTGGCTGGACTTGTGGTGTGTGTGGCCGCCACCGTCCAACCAGAGGGACCCTGACAGGAGTCCCTCCAGGGTCAGGGCAGGCAGACGATCTGCAGGCAAGGCTTTTAAGCAGCGATTTTTGGGGAAATACCCGTTACATATGACAGAATATATCTGCAGAGAACTGTAGTTGCAGGATTTCACACAAATTAGCTTTTCAGGATTGCACCGCCGCGGGTAGGGGCCAGGTCTCTGTCAAGCAGGCTCAGTCTCAAGGGCGGTCCCACAGCGTTTGGCAGGTGAGACGCGTTACAGACGTCGCGCCTCCCCTAACGCATAGCGTGGGGTGAGGGAAATGCAGGCGATCCCCGTAGCAGGAAGTGGTTACATGATTGAAAGCAGCTCCGTGCTTGCGCAACGCGGTCATTGTCACAGAAAACTCCACATGCGTTTTCATTTTCAGTTGCCGAATTACACACAGGGTTGCACAAGAAAAGTCTCAGTAGACTTCTATCCAGACAGTCTGGATTCCCACCGCCTTTGCCTCCAAGAGCATTTTGGGGACATTTTAAAAACCTGCCCCCAGAGACAAAAAGGAAATATTTTGTTGTGAAAATCTGGCTTTTTGTGAATGGATGATTTGCATGCAAATTTAATTTAAGAACTCAATATCATGTGGCAAAAGCATCTCTCATTTAGTAGGAATTGAGGGTTTTTAAAAAGTATTCCCCTATGGACTTAATGATTCATTCATTTATTGTCATTTGTTTATCCTTTCATTTATTAATCATATACTCAGAGATGTTGGCTCCTCGTCTCCCTTTTTTCTGTCGGAAGCAATTAAGCTTGCCGAAATATGAATAAAACTGCTCACTATTTGAGAACCATATTGATTTTAATTATTTTTTATCATAAAAGTTATATATACAAAGGTAAATGGGAAATAAATTCCTTACACTTCCTTACGCTTTTTATACAACATAAAATAAAAAATAAATATATACAAAATAAATTCCAGCAAAGTTTAAACCATTAATTTAATGAGATGAACAATGCTATACTGCCCACAATAGAAAATAGAGGCTGATGGCCCAGGTCCTTTCCTAAAAAAAAAAAAAAATCATATCACGTATGTTTAAGTTATACAACATGATGTTATAGGATACAAATGGTGAAAAGGTTACTACAATAAAGCAAATTAACATATCCATCATCTCACATAATTGCCGATTTTTTTGTCTTGTGGCAAGAGCAGCTAAAACGTACTTGCTTAGCATGAATCCCAATAACGGTACAACTTTATTACCGATAGTCCTCATGTTGTGCATTAGATTTCTAGACTTGTTCCTCCTACATATCCTCTGACCTACATCTCCCCACTTCTGTCCTCTCCCTCCACCCCTGATAATTAGTTTTGTTCTTTATGTGTGTATATTTGTTTGTTTAGATTCCACATGTAAGTGAGATCATGCAATATTTTTCTCTCTGGGTCTGGCTTATTTCACAAGGTATAATGTCCTCCAGGTTCATCCATGTTGTAGTAAAGGCAAGATCTCATTCTTTTTTAAGGCCAAATAATATTCCATTGTATTAATATATATGTACCACACACACACACAAACACACATACACACATAGAGTTTCTTTATCCACTCATCTGTCGTCGGACACTTGGGTTGTTTCCATATGTATCTTGGCTATTGTGAATAATGCTTCAATGAACACGCGAGTGCAGATATCTTTATAAGGTGGCTGGCATTTCAATTTTGGGGGCTATATGAACAAAAGAGGGATTGCTGGGTCATATGGTAGTTCTATTTTTAATGTCTTTAGAAACCTCCATCCTGTTTTCCGTAATGCGCCAATCTACATTCTCATCAATAGTGTACGAGTGTTCCCTTTTCTCCACATGGCCCAGGGCCTTTTGCACTTGGCCGACTTAGAACACAACATGCCATTTCTTGACTCAATTCTGCCATAGCTTTTCTCAAGTTGTCCCACAGGGAGGTGGCAGAGTCTAGTGGGTAAAGGCAGGGCCTCTACAGCAAGATCGTCTGGTGGTTTAAATCCTGCCTCTGCTACTACTTACTGGCTCTGTGACTTTAAGCAAGTTACCTAATCACTTTGGGATTGAGTTTTCATATCTGGAAAATGGGAACGATAATAGTCCTTGCAGCATTGTGTGGTAATTCAATGAGTTAATGACTGAAGAATAGAACGTACAGAAATTTTTCAATAAACTGTAATTATTATGCACCAGGCTGTAATCATTTGCCATACATCACATTATTTATAGCTTACTTTTTGTAAGCCTGAATGGTGGCTCTGCAATGTGTCGACCTGGCTAGGCCAAACTGCATTTCTTAGCATTAACTTTCCTCTATGTTTCTGGTTAAAGTGAATCACAAGAGACATTCTCGTGCAAGATTTGGAAAGAAGTGACGCAGCGATTATTTTACAGCTCACACACATTGTCACTTATACGATGACTCATGCAATTTGTGTGAGGCAGTAGCTGGACCTACAACTCTTCCATCTCCCCCTGGATCCTCTTACAGGTTCTCAGACACCCAGGATAGGTGTGTTTATTTAGCTCCACCGTGAAGCACCCTGACCTCTCCAGGACACCCGCATCACTAAGAGCAGAGGCAGCAAGACCCGACACAAGGTTTAGTCCATCCTTGCAGTTTCTAGCTTGTGCTTGTGGGTTCCTGCTCATTCTTGGTCTCCTTGACTTTACCCCCGTCTTCCTTCCTGACTACCTGCCTCTCAGATTTCAACCTTCAGCATCAGATGCAAGGACGAGAGACTTATGGAGACTGATTCTTAACTAGCTCCCATAATCGTGTGAAGTCAAAGCCCTGTAACAAATCCCTTGATAGATAGATAGATAGATAGATAGAGATAGATCCTTAATGGTCCTGAGTCTCTAATTTAACTCTCTGACTGATAGGGCCAGGATACTTAAAATGTTTCACTTTGCAGCTAATTGTATTCATTTCATAAATACCAATGAAAACACGGGCAATGGAATCATGTGGGATGTGTGGTTATGAGGTCATTCATATAATTCTGAATAAATTATTTTCAGATGATCGTGAAAATAAAATTTCACAATTTAAAAAAATTCTCACAAGATATCCTAGATTCTGTGGAGAAATATTGCTGTTATTCATTCAGACTTGGCTCTTTCCATAGCAAGTTTTTGAGACCTTGAATAAATGTTCTCACACTTCCCGCACCCACTCGTATCACTTCCTTTGTAGCATACACTGTAGCCTTGAACTTTTTTGGTAAAATAAATAAATAAATAAATTTGATTCCCCAACTCTTTCTCTTTCTCCAAACGTATATACTGATTCAAAGGAATCCCACCATCTCTCACTAATTCACTCATTTTCAATTAATTCAATCATTTAAAAACATTATTGAGTACCTGCTGTGCGCTGGACATGGAATTGTTGCTATGTACACAAAGACAGATCGCTGTCTCTTCCCTAAAGGAGCTGAGTTTCTAACAGGGGAGGGAAGCAGGCAAACTAGCAATGACAATAGTGTGATGAGTGCCATGACGGAGCCGTGCACAGGACTCTATGGAAGAGGTTGCTAACACACAATGGGTAGCCAGAGACAGCGTTCTAGAGAGGGAATGCTTGGGTTGAATAGTACAATCCAAGTAAGGATGAGGCTGTAAAAGGGGAAGGAGTTTTAGACAGAAGGAACAGGATTATGAAGTTCCGGAGGTGCAAGTAAACATGGAGTATTTGGGAAAATTCACAGTAGGGACACACAAGTTTAAAGGTCAGGAGCAAGATCTGGGTTAGAATCACAGCTGTGGAATGATCTTAACTCTGGAAATAGTTGAAATCGTGGATAAGACAATACAGACAGAGCACAAACAGAAGGAAGACAATAGTGGCCAAGGACAGCCAGCACTCAGGAGAGTCACAGCACTTTCCGAGGTGAAAGGCAGGAGAGCATGGGAAGCAAACAGAAGGAGGGGCCAGAGAGGATCCAGGAGAGAGTGATGTTCTAGAATCCAAGGAAGGAGGAAATTTAAAGAGAATGTGACCAAAAATGTCAAATGCTGAAACAGTGCATGCAAAATAAGGATTGCAAAGGAACTGATGAGTCATTGGAGATCTTTCAAAGTGTATTTTTGGTAGAATGAAGGGCATGAGGAAGTGAGCCCAAGGGCTTACCAAGGGAGCAGGGCTCGCGCACGACTCTTGCATGACACTTGCCTGTGAGGGTAGGGAAAAGAGCTCGGGATTCAACTTAAGCATACGGAGTGTATTTTCTGAAGGCGAAAGATGCCAGCACAAAGGAAAATGCTAAAGATAAATGAAAGAAGATGACCAAAAGAGCAACTGGAGATGAAATGGCTAAGTAAGAAAACACAGAACTACTGAGGTAGACAGGGGCCATGGAGATGTTTTGTCTTCTTTTCCCTGCAAAATTTGCTAATATGATCAACCTTAAACACAAATGTGAATCTGCAGCTCCCCTTATGGAAACCTTTCCATAACTTCCCAAGGCTTACAGTGTAAAGTATGTGTGGTAGATTGTGTTATCAAGCCAGCTGTATAGTCCCCTTTCTTGTAAGAGGATGTGCAATGGTCTGAATATGTCCCCCAAAATTCATATGTTGAAACTTAATTGCCAATGTGATGGTTTTAAGAGGTGGGGCTTTGAGGAGGTGATTAAGACATGAGGGGTATGCCTTCACGGGATTAGTGCACTTATAAAAATGGTGAGAGGAAGCTGTTTCCCCTTCCTGCCCTTTCCCCTTCCATCCCTTCTGCCAGGCAAGGACACGGTATTTGTCTTCTCCAGAGGAGGCAGCATTCAAGGCACCCCATTGGAAGCAGAGACAAATTCCCTCGCCAGACCCCAAACTTGCCAGCTCCTTGATCTTGGACTTACCAGCCTCTGGAACTATGAGACAATAAATATCTATTGTTTATAAATTACCCAGTCTTGGTAATTTATACCCACAAATGGGCAAAGACAGGATGATACCACCCGTCCACTGTCACATGAATTATAGTGCCTCCTGTAGATTAGTTTATATCCCCAGCCCATTACATTGGCTTGGCCATGTAACTTGCTTTGCTAACGACTTAAGAGTAGATATGATATTTATTTCAATCAAGCAGAAGTTTGAAGAATCATTGCATGGATCCACCAACTTCCTGCCATGAGAATACACGTCTCAAATAGGGACTACACCTTAACCCTGGGCCCTATGAGAGGAAGACATGTGAAACAGCCATAGCAGATGGTACTGATACATAAAATGAGGAAGATTTAATGTTCATCGTTGTAAGCCACTAAGACTTTGAGTTGTTTGCCGCCTCAGCAAAGCTGCTTAATACAGACTCTGGCAATGGATTTAGAGTATTGCTGTTACAAAGTACCTAAACAAGGTGAATGGTGCATTCAGACTTGTATTTAAGACTGATCACATTAGTAAATATTGGACACAAGGTAATACTTTTATGACAAGATTAAGCATTTTTACAGCCCACTCTCTGTTACTAATTTTGGGTCTTCTTAACTGTTAAGCTTCCATTAATGTTGTGGTATAAAGAAATAAGTTTATTCCAGTTTTTCTAATGGATTTTTACTCCTGTTCTTTTCTCTTGAACGGTAACATTTCAACATGACCATCATTTAGGTTGTCAAGGATACATTGATTTTCATACCTATTTTGCAGCTCAAAGATTAAATATTTATATTTTAAAATTACCATGTAGTATAGCATGTGATGTGAATTATTAATGTATGACTGTTCTTAGGCTTTGCCCTTTTCATGCATACTAAGGAAGATTCTGACTTCACCCATCTACATCTGAAGAGTGTTATGCAGAATCTGGAGTCTGGGAAAAAGTGGCAAGGATAAATGTCATGGACTTTTCTTAAAAATT
>RJWJ010034738.1:0-17077 GCA_004363605.1 Indri indri | reverse complement strand
ACAAGACACGGAGAGACTCAATAGCATCAGTGCAAACAACAGCCCTGGGGAAGCTCCAGCTTGGTGGCAGCAGGGTCATCTCAGTGTGGCGTTTGTCCTTGGTAGTAGCAGCCTCAGGGATAGGAGCCCTTCAGCGACTGACTTTCAAGCTGGGAACTAGGAGACCATGGGGATGTGAAGGATTCTGAATTTATCTCCCCCAACTCCAGCCTTTTGGAGACAGAATGTGAACTAGACTAAGTCTAGCTGATACTATGCTATAGTAGGAAAGGTTTATTGCTATTTTTAACCTCAATTCTACCTTCAGCCCAACAGAAAACAAAATAAAACCTGCTACTGTTGCCACTTATGTTTATATGACTTTTGAATGTATTTAAGCACCTTGGTAAATTTTCTTGGAATCATAACCATATTTTATTTAATCAATAAATATTTATGGAAGTCCTACAATGCCAAGAACCAAACACTGGTGACGTGTTCCTTGTTTTTATGGAGCGCAATGTCTAGAGAAGAATCAGAGAGTAAATAAATAAATAAACAAGCAAATATATAATTACAAGTTGTGATAAGACAAATGAAGAAAATGAATAGAAGATGGGAGCAGGGATGATTGGGGAAGGTCAGGAAGTACTTGGATAAAGAGAGAGAGAGTGATATTTAGACTGAAACCTGATGATTGAGAAGGGCTCACAGAACACGGACCGGGCAGAAGGGTGGTTGGAGCGGGTAAGCCTTCTAGGTGGAAGGATGAGGCTAAGTAAAGGCCCAGGGGAAGGAAAAGGCTTGGTTTGTTTGAGGACAGTCAGGAATCTGGAGTGGCTGGAGCTTGCCATACAAGCAGGAGAGGTGAATGAGCTGGAGATCGGAATGTCAGCAGGGGCTAGATCATGGGGAGCCCTGCAGGCCAAGATTGGGCTGTTAAATTCAGCTTGGTTAGGGGTTGAGGTCACAGACTGAAACCAGACGTGGTAAATAGAATCTGGCTTCTAGCACTTCGTAGCTGTGTGACTTTGGAGAAGTCAGTTAGCTTTTCTGTGCTTCAGATTTCTCGTCTGTGTAAACATGGGGAAAATAAGAGCACCTACTTCATAGCCTTGTTTTGAGAATGATTTGAGTTAATAAATGTGAAGTGCTTAGACTAGTATCTTCCTGTGTGTGTGTGTGTGTGTGTGTGTGTGTGTGTGTGAGATTCAAGGGTTTTAATCAGGGGAGCGATATGATCAGAGTTCTGTTTTAAAGATATGACCCTGCCTGTCTGGTGGAGAAAAGGAAGAATTGAAATAAGAAAAGGAAGAATTTAATGGAGAAGATAAATAAGGAGGTGTAGGGTCCTGATAAACTGCTTTCGCATTAGATATTATTCACTAATTCTGTGATATACTCTATTTGTCCTCATCTGCGCTCTCCTTTTTCCTGTTATTCTTCTCTTTTTGAATGCCTTTACCTTGCT
This sequence comes from Indri indri, assembly GCA_004363605.1. Lineage (NCBI taxonomy): Eukaryota > Metazoa > Chordata > Mammalia > Primates > Indriidae > Indri > Indri indri. The sequence continues at coordinate 15,627 of RJWJ010034738.1, read as the reverse complement.
TGGCTATTTAGTATAAAGGTCATGTGTTATAGTAATAATAAAGTGGCAAGAATTATCTAGAATGACTCTGTCATCTGTGGGAGAATAATTGCAAAGTCTAGAATTTGTTTTATTAAAATGAAAATATTGGGAATAAAATTGTTCCTTATTAATTCATTTATTCTTCAGACATTTACTGGAAACTAATCATATGTTGGACATTCATCTGGTGGTTTAGAATGTAGAATAAAGCAAATTAAATTTTCTTTCATGAAATTGGTATGTTATTTGGTAAGGCAAAGTGTTGACTGATATAGTTAAAAAATATAACATAAATATGTATTCTATCAAAATATTTTTTCTTTTCTTTTTATGATTTTATTTCAAAGTATTAGAGGGTACAAGTATTTTTGCTACATGGATGAATTGTATAATGCCCAAGTCAGGACTTCTAGTGTGCCCGTCACCAGAATAGTGTACCCTGTACCTGATAGGTAAAATTTTATACTGCATCCCTCTGCCACCTTCTTCCTTCTTAGTTTCCAATATCCTTCACACCACTTCATGACCATGAATACCAAGAGTTTAGATCCCACTTATTAATGAGAACATATGGTGTTTGTTTTTTTAATTCCTGAAGGTAACCTGCCCCGAATATCCAAGCTCTGGGGTCAAACAGTTCTCTCAGGACCCGCTGCCCCCCTTTGGTCACTGCAGTATGGGCAGGTGTTGGGAAATGTTTACATGGGTACCAGTGCCAAGAAAACTGAAGAACTGAAGGTCCCTGGGAGGACAATGGCACACACAATGGGTAGAAGCGCAGTATTGGTACCCACTGCCTTGTCTTGGGTCTCTGGCGATGGGGGTCAACCCCAAGGGGGCTGGCAGCCTGGTGCTCTGTTCTCAAGAAGCTCCTAGTTCACAGATGGCAGCAGTTTGGGGGTTCATGAGGGTAGTGAAGCTCTCGAAGAGTTCAGGAGACTGCACTCTGCCAGAAGTATGAGGAAAGGAAAAACAAACACCTCTCACCTACCCTTTCCATGGGGCTCCAAATTCTTTGGGGGTTGATCTCCGCTGAAATCTTGCTTTTTCTTGTTCTGTTTCACAACTTCTTTCTGTGGAATCTCTGGTAGGTTCTGGCAATTTTCCCTCAGAATAACACCTGGGCTGTTTTTTTCATCTAAAACATTTCCTGCTTTCTGAGACAATCTGGCAACTGATGGCTATAGTCAGCCATCTTGCCTCCCTCTCCTCTCCATCACGGTCTTTTTTTTTTTTTTTTTTTTTTTGGTATCTGACTAAGATGGCCTTAAGGTTCTCTTCATCTTGACTAAGCTTTAAAAGGGTTTCTTCCTTACTCTATGTTTTGGCTTCTCTTTTCTTTGAGCATTTACTCTGGAAAACTTGTAAATTATTTTTTTTCTGCGTCATAGAGAGTAAATTAAAAAAAAAAGTATTTTGCCAGCATTATGAAACAAGAATGTCTTTTATAAGGACCTGGGAGTCATCCTTTTGAAATCATAAAGGAAGATTGTGCTCTATTGCCCAGTTTCTGAAGGAGGGTAGAAGACCAATTTCTCATGGCACCAGTCAGCAAATACAGGTGCCCTAATCACAGGGACAAACATTTGTAAATTCAAGAATAACTGAATGGGCTCCATACATCCCATTGATTCCCTCCCCCCGCCACACGCACACATATCATCCAGTTCTTTCTCACTAGCTCACTCCAGCAATTAAAAACCCTCTTGCCATTTGTCTCTGGGGAATTGCATTCAAACTATGTTCTGGTGTCTCTCCTGTATTAAAATAGCCTTAATAAAGTCTTCCTTAACTGTTTGATTTTGCCTAGGGCAAGTTTTGTTCTGGCACAGCCATAAGAAGTGATAGTACAATTTATAGATGATTGGGGGAAATATAATTTTGTTGAGTACATTAATATAATTATCCAAAGAAAAAGGGAAAATGAGCGTGTGTGTGCATGTGGGTGTGTGAGTATGTAAAATCTGTGTTCACAACAATGGTTGGAGCAATAATTAATTAGTATCTAAAATTTCTAGTAAAAAAGTAAAAGTTCAGGAGTCTTCATTTTCTAAGATAAAAAATTTTTCAAGAATCATTAAAAACTAAATAATATCTGACAAAAATGGAAAACAAGAAAAATTGATCTTACAAGAGAAGTGCTGTGACAATATATTCATATGTGCAGCTTACAAGTAAAACTGTAAAAGATTTATCTCTCTAAATGTCAATGTGCACCAAAGCATACTGGAAGTGTGGTGTGTAAATTATGTTAGTCTGGGAATAAAGTATCTCTAAGTAATGAGAGTAATTTTAAATCAATGCATTTGTCCAACAAGTAGTCAATAGGGAAATTTAATTGTGAAATTCATGCTTATTATCTTAACTTAACATGAATTCTATCAACTAGTTTGAGCCAAATTACCATATATATTAGACCCTATTCACATGGTAGACAAAAAGTACATTAATTTGTGCTTTGAGAGAGACTAGCAGGCTTTAACTTTTTAAGCTCAAGAGAGAAAGAAATGTTGCTTGCAGCCTAAGAGATGATGGGTAAATAAATTTCCGTACCTTACAGGAAAGAATCTAAGCCTTCAAATAGTATCGATCATCTTGCACACCCAGACAGTTGGGATTTAGTTGGTACTAGCTAAAGAAACAAAAATACACAAAAAAAGTCAGGAGCCAAGGTTTCCTCTTTTTGAGTTTAGTGAGTTGACTTGGCAGCTGACATCAGTGATTTAATATCTAACAGACATTTCAGGAGCTCCAGTGATTTATCCTATATATCACTGAAGAACAGAAAAATAAATACATATATCTGCATGACAGTGATAAGCACAATTCAATTTCTGAATCTATGATGAGTAGAAGAACCTAGTTAAAACTAAAATTAGGAATATATTTAGGCTACTTTGCCTGTAAATATGGTGTGTTTATTTAACTGACTTTATTCTAAGGAGCACTTTAAATTAAATTATAATGGAAAAAATTTTCATATAAATGATTCTACTTTAAATAATTTGTGCTGATGTTTAGCTAGTATTTAATCATGCTTCAAAACAAGAATGAATACCTACTGATAGAAAGTATCCATGATATCCTAAAGGAATCATCAAAACAGACTAATAACACGTTTTAATTAACCTTTTCTTGATAAGGTAAAATTAAATATGCAGAAACAGAAAGATAGATGGATAGATGGACAGATAGACGAGAAAACTAGGAGAAGAATTTATCAATGTCATTCTGTTGCTGCTAATATATTTCTCAAGGTATTCTGGTATTTTGGCAGATTTTGGCAAATTTGTTATTTTTAGTTTAAATTGAAATGTACTGAGAAGATAAAGCCAAATCATAAAGAGTCCCCCTTATGCACATATCTACATGGAAATTTTAAAACTTTCAAAAATTCTCCTTGAAATAATAAAGCTATAACTTCAGAAAATGGGCTCTGAATTTCATTTTTTGAAAAATATCTTTCCCAGATATAATTAGTTGCACACAAATTAAGCCTTATTAATATAAGGCCTATTGTGTTATTTTTAACATAGGAGATGAGGGAAGGACAGATTTAGAGTATGAATAATTGCTAGGGTTATATGTGTCTCAGCAGGGGAATGAATAACTAGGAGCAACCTAAAGGTTGACACAAGGACAGCAAGGGGTGATGGCTTGGGATGATGAAATGAAATGAATCACAAGAGGAGATGAAGGAGGAATTCACAGATAAACATGACTCATTTAAGAAGTTTAATCATTTTCTCAAGATTATTGTCTGCTTAAATCATTTTTAACTTTCCTGTTTGTGTTTGTATATTCTTCTTGGTAGAGGACCTGTAGTTTATCAAAAAGATTAGGAGCAACTAGTTGTGTAATTTATACATTCCTGACACAATAGAAAAAGACAAATTTCATAATTGTTAATACAAAGGATAGAAGTGTCTCTACCTCTGTATTTTGATAAAAGGAAATGTCAGAAGTAAAAAAGGTTCTCCCCAGGAGCCTATAAATATTATGATTGGTATTTGCATGCTTGGGAAATCCTAAATAAATTCATCTGCCTGGAGTTCAAATGCATCTAAAATTTTACATTATAAATAATTCTCATTTAAAAATAAGTTGTTCCCATGAAAATAGATGACTCTGATTATCTTCCTTATATCATATTAATGAGAAAAAAATACTCCTGGAGAAATGAACCTTTAGTTTTCGATGATGCTTTTGAACATCATAATGTCTGTGATTCAACACTTTACAATATAATGTGACCTAATAAAGCTTAGTTTTTCAGTTATTTTTAAAACCATAAGGATTATTTTTCTTCTATGAATAAATACAATTTATCTTTATTTATTCTACCATTTTAATAGAAATACACTTCAACTAATAATACAGAATATTAACTTTATTTTATACATATAATCTTAGTACACTTATGGAGTGCCATACATAGTGTACATTAAATTATTTCAGTAAAGTTCAGTTTATTAAATTCAACTTTCTCTTATTCTTCATTAACTGAAAGAGAACACATATGATCTAAGTGAACTAGTTCTCAAAACATGACTCTCTGAGCTAGTTAAGATCATTGAATGCTAACTCTTCCAAATATATATCTAGAAAGACTACTTAGCTCATAATGAAGTACATTTCATATAGCACAAGGATTACATCATAAAAATATATAGGGGAATATACTATTTAAGAAAAATACAACTCATTGATACCATCTAGGAAAGTGGCATAATTACATTATGGAGTAAATGCCTAACTAAAATTTTTTTTAAAAAAATTAAGAAAATCTCTATTTGCCAATGAAAGTAGAAGATGAGGAGCTTAAGTTAGATGAGAGTAAATAATACAAAATAAAAAAAAAATATTTTTCACAGTAACATAGAAAGAATGTGTACTCTGGATAACTGAAAAAAAAAGATGTGAAAAGGATAAACAGGAAACATGTCAGCTGCACCAGGTCCAGCCTGCAGGGGAAGGAGTCAGCAAGAGATATTTCATGGTAACCAGTGGTCAATAGAATGTAGTTTAACTGTGGCTAATATACAGCTTTTGGTTGCTGCTTACATAATACAATGCTATTGATTTTCATGGTTTTCTTCAAGTTCAGTACAATTATGGTCTATGGCCCTGTTTTAATGGTATTCTGAGAAGTTAGGAATTGAAGTAACATCTATTGCTGATCAATGTGGTCTGAAAATGTAACACCAACAGGAGTCAAGAGAGGAGATGGAGAGTTTAGTGACAGCCTGGAGATGAGGATAATAAGGAAAAAATATAAGGAAATGCAGCTAAGCCACAATCCCAGAAGAAATTATGGAATGCACTGGTTTTCCTGATAACAAGGGCTCAAATCATTCTAGCGGTCTATTTAAAAAGAGGGTTATAACAGTAAGTTGAAGGAACTTACTATGAAAGGCAGCTGACAACTTGTTTCCAACTATATGTATGTAATGTATTATACTAAGATTAGTGAGTAACTGTTGGATATCCAGTTCCAAGAATAATAAACTTTTATCTGTGGAAATTTAATCATTATCTCATGACTACTAGGCATAACTATTCCTATGTATAGGTAGAGAACTATGGAAAACCAAATATCTTTCTAAAGTTATTTTAACAAACAGTATAAAAAGAATTTAACTTGGAAATTATTTCATATATATAATATACATATATTCCAGTGAGATTTTACAGAGACATTTCAAATATCAATTGTTTATTTTAGAAAAACCTTCATCAAATGATTTCACTTGAACTATTCATTCATATGTCTGCTTAATACTTGTTTTTATACAAATATCTTTGTTGTATTCTGTGTGGAAATTTTTTAAACCTTATTTTTACTAATTCCATAGGTAAGCAATCAATTCACAATTTCAAATAAAAGATGAAAATAACCCTAATTTAGGCATTTGGTTTTGAAGTTAAAAGTATTTCAAAAGCTTAGTCCAAATTTGCATATGACAAAAACAAATGAATACTAAACCAGTAAAAAAAAATTATTGATGAATTTTATTATTCATATGTACCCCCTAATAATACAGTGGCAGTTCCAAAATTAGATCTGGGTGTTCCAAATACATAGTATTTGTAATTTGTTACATACAAAATACAAACAATGCAATAATGTTTAAATGAATAATACTCCTTTTCAGTGTTATAGTCACCTTAAGCACTGTGCATCATGTTTTCAAAAATATAGATGCCACTCTATACTTGGCCTACATATAATAAAAATATATTTTTAACATTTTATAGGACATGAATATAATCAGTCATCAACTTTATGAAAATGATGTTGGGATTTTAGTATGGAATTCTGCAGTGGACTATAGTAGTAATATAAACTTACGGTGTAATTTATAATTACTAAATCTTAATCCATCAAGTTTTTGACTATATTAAAACTTCAACTCTGGCTCAATTCCAATTTAAATAATGGCATTGGATATTAATTAATAATTAGCACTTATTAAACAGCCAATAATTATTTATTAATTAAATATTATTAATATAGGTTATTTAATAATTAATGCTTACTTATTGATAATTGAATAATTGATCGTTTGGATAATCACACAATTATTTTAGAATTTTATTCCAATGAACTGACTTTAAAGTCTACCTTAAATCCCTGAATAGTATTTCCTTACTAGTAATCTCTAGCTGTCTCAATAGATAAAATGGTTTACTTGGCATCATAGAAACCTTCGTATGGGTTTGTCAGGTATGTTTCCCTGACATTCACTTTCTATGAAGGGACATTTGGGTTATCAAGATGCCATAATCTTTCTACTGAAAATGCAAAAAATGCATACTTATTAGAACAGCCCTCAATTTTCCATACGAAGGTAATAAAAATTTATGTTTTCCAAAGTTTACCCATGTATTTCACAGGCAATTAATTTTAGATGAATTATATTTACCTCTGAACCACAATGTAAATGTCATGTTTATTATTGGTGTTACTAATAACCCCTAACAACAATTTGAATAGTGTGTAAAGGAATCTGACAAATACAGGCCATAGTGACCAGCAATTATTAGTAAATATAGGTTAATACCTATAAAACAATATCTTAGTGAATTTTGAATGCCACTTTAAATATTACCCATTGCTATGAAATGTTAAGGTAATAGGACAATAGGACACAACCCTTATTATAAAGCTGCATTATGACTACCTAACCAATACCTACATTTTGAAAGGTTCAAATTACTTAGGGTCTATGTGTTTGGTTCTTCATCTGTAATCTTAATACAGTCATGTGTCACTTAATGGTGGGAATACCTTCTGAGATATTCACTGTTATGCAATTTTGACACTGTACAAACATCATAGATTGTACTTATACCAATATAGATGATATAGCCCGCTATAAACCTAGTCTATATGGTATAGACCTATACTCCCAGGCTATAAACATGCATGGTATGTTACTGTACTGAATACTGTAGGCAATTGTAATATAATGGTAAAGTATTTGCATATCTAGACATACCTAAACATAGAAAAGCTACAGTAAAAATACAGTATAAAAGATAGAATATGGTATTCCTGTACAGGGTACTTACCATAAATGGAGCTTTCAGGACTAGAAGTTGTTCTGGGTGAGTCACTAAGTGAGCAGTGAGTGAATGTGAAGACCTAGAACATTACTACGCTACTGTAGACTTTATAAACATCATACATTGAGTCCACACTAAACTTATGAAAAACAATTCTTTTCTTTAATAATAAATTAACCTTTCCTTACAGTATCTTCTTTACTTCACAAATTTTAAATGTTTTAACTTTTTTTCTCTTTTGTAATAACATTTAACTTAAAACACAAACATTTATAGCTATATAAAAATATTTCTTTTTTATATCCTTATTCTATATGTTTTTTACATTATTAATTATTATTATTATTATTATTTTTACTTTTAAAACCTTTTTTGTTAAAAACTAAGACACAAACACACATATTAACCTAGGTTTATACAGGATCAGAATCACTGAGATGCCACTAGGCAATTGAAATTTTTCAGCTCCATATTAATAACTTTATGGGATCATCATCATGATGTGGCCCATCATTGACTAAAACATCATTATGCGATACATAACTGTACTTACTTTGCAAAGTTGCTATTATGAGGATAAGTTGTATCATGTGAAAATGCTAACATCAAGCATGACAAGAATCAGATATTCAAAAATATTTTTATTTGCCCACCTCCTTCTTTTCTCCTAACCATTTTGATTATTTTTTAAATTTTTAAAATATTTAAAAATTCTCAAACTGTTTCTGATATTAGAGTGGTTCAAATAATCACACAATTTTTATTGAAATCCTTTTATTATAAATGCCATGATTGTTAATATATGCATAAGTAATTTATATTATTTTCATATGTTGAATTCAGTAATACTAAAACTGGGTCTTAAAAATGTGGAATTTAACTCAGGAAAAAGGAGGGCTGCTTTCCAAGTAATGGAATATTATAAATGAGGAAGCAGAAACATGACCCAATAAAGAAGGTACCTATGAGGGAAACAAAGACACCAGTTCAACCGAAACGAATGCAGTTTATTGAAGTATTGTAAGAAGCAACATTTGACAGGTACAATGGCACAAATATTAAGGGTTAGGATGTTTAATATTAAGGGTTATAAATGTGAATGTGAATGTTTAATTTTATGTGTCAGCTTGATTGGACCACAGGGTGTCCTGAGAGTTGTTCAAACATTATTCTGGATGTTTCTGTAAGATTGTCTTTAGATTAGATTAACAGTTAAATCTATAGACGGAGTAAAGCATACTACCCTCCCTAACATGAAGGGGTCCCATCTGACCGGTTGAGGGTTTGAATGAAACAAAAAGGCTGACCCTCACATGAATAGGAAGGAATTCCTCCTGCCTCATTACCTTCTACCTGGGACAACAGCAATTTCCTGCCTTCAGACTCAAACTGAAACATCATTTTTCCTGGGTCTTGAGCTTGTTGGTTTTCAAACTGGAACTACACCATCAGTTTCCCTGGTCCTCAGTCCTTTGACAGAAACTAGTTCAGACTAGAACTAACACATGAACTAACTCCTGGATCTTCAGCTTGCCGACCACCCTGCAGGACTTGGGACTCGCTGGCCTCCATAATTACATAAGCCAATTCCTTATAATAAATTTCTTTATATAGAGAGAGTTTTTTTTTTTTTTTTCATCCATTGTTCCTGGCTTATAACTCCCATAGCCCTTGCTATATTCTTTTGTTATACTGTTGGGGATCTCAGAAGCAGGCCTCAAAAAACAGAATCTCTCTGACCTTCTGCTCCCCTTTCACCTATCCAAGGTAGGACTCTAATCTTCCTCCATTTTTCTGATTGTGTGTCATAAGATCCCCATTTCAGAAGTGGTCCTGACCCACATCCTAGAGGGAGCAATGCTGCATGGAGAGACCAAGAAGACTCTGAACAGAGAGGCCTTTCTGGGGTTCCTTGCTCAGTCTGTTAGTGTTAGATCATAGCCTTTTTTCCCAGTCATATTTCTGCATGATTGTCAATCATGCCTTCATAATGAAGCCTCTATAAAAACCCAAAAGGACTGGGTTTGGAGAGTTTCTGGATAGCTGAACACGTGGAAGTTACTAGAGGGTGGCGCAGCAGGGAGGACGTGGAAGTTCTGTGCTCCTTTCCCCGCATGATGCACTATGCATTCCTTCACCTGTATTCTTTGTAATATCATTTATAATAAAACAGTAAATGTAAACAAATGTCTCCCTGAGTTCTGTGAGCCACTCTAGCAAATTAAACCCAAAGAGGGAGTCATGGGAACCCCAACTTCAAGCTGGTCAATCGAAAGTTCTGGAGGCCCAGACTTGCAACTGGTGCCTGAAGGAGGTGTCAGTTTTGTGTACTGAGTCCTCAAACTGTAGACTCTGATGTCCCTGGGTTGACAGTGTCAGAATTGAATGGAGGACACCCAGTGGCTGCCTGCTGTAGAACAGACTGCTTGCTTTGTGACGGGGAGAAGTCCCCACTTAGTTACAGAAGTCTTCTGTGTCGATTGTTGTCGTCCAGTGAGAGAACAGGAAAAAAACTCTTCGATTGTGTGTTTTTTACATGCAGACTACATATGTATACATGTAAAGTCATGGCACAAAGGCGACGGAAATCTTGGACATGATGAGGACCTATGTGGAGGTACTTAGACAAAAAAGGAAGAACTGATTTTTTAACGAAGATGAAAATGTTCATTTGAGTTATTTGGAATTTGAAATTACAAGTCTAGATTTTCATAAGCATGGAATAGTTCAATGGGAGAGAGACTGGGAGAGAACTGAAGGCAACATATATGGTACCATCAATCTGCTCCACTTTGGAGCCAAGAAAATAGGACTAAATGAGTGGAAGAAGAAGGACAAAGAAGTAGGAGAATATAGTGTCACAGCATCCACACGAACAGAGATTTTCAGGGAGAAGGCTGGAGTCAAAAGACTTAAATAGAAAAAAGAAAGACAGGATGGGCAGGCTCAGAAAGGAAGACCATATTTACTGTATTGGGTGCTTTCAGAAATGTCTTAGAATTTTCTCTTTACAACCAATCTGAGAAGTAGAAATCTGAGATTCATAAAATTTTTATGGGTTGACAAAGGTCATACAACCAGTAAAAGATAGAACTGAAATTTAATCCTAGATATTAGAAAGAGAGAGAATTATGAGGCCTTTTGAAGTAGTCATAAGGAGGTTATTGGTCACTATCAAGAGAGTTATTTCAGGGTGATTGTGGAAGCATAAGGGAGATTGAAAGAGTTTAAAAGTAAGCAGATAATGAGAAAAAGGGGCACAAGTCTTTTAAGTTTTAAGAAAGAGAAGACAAAGGTAACTACTCAAGGGATTAACGATGTCAAAGGGGAGATCCCCAGGGTGGAAAGAATTAAAACTGCTAGTAGGAAGGTTGCAGGGAATGAAGTTTCAAGAGTTATAAAACATTATAATTGTCTGCAATGAACTGCTCTCACTGAGAATTGAGCTACTTATATTTAAATGTTTTTGAGTACTTTAAAAGAGGGAAAGTTGTATTGTTTTAGTTCTTAACATTGTTTGCTGTTATTATATTTACCATATTTTATCTCTTTTGAGAATTTGGATTCTTTCCCAAAACAAAGAGGTCCTTTATTTTGAAGAAAATTTCATGAAAGTTTAGGCAAAGTTTCCACTGTGGAATGGTGAAATTTAAGACGCTCAAGAAACAATGCATTCCTTAATGTTGTCAAAGGCTAATTTTGTTGTGAGTAGAATCACATTCCTGAGTTCTCTTTATGTGTTTGTTTAGCAAATGTTTGTGTATATTGCAAGAGTGTGTGTAGGCCCATGACTTGTTTTCATTGAAGCAATAACTACAAAATATCAAAAGCAAAGAGTAAGAGAAGAGAAAAAACATAGAGATGCATCTTGATCTCACACTATAAGGGAACCATAAAAGTATCTGACATGGTTATGTGTATTCCTAGGCATGAATTTTGGATAAAACCACTTAACATATATGGAACATTAGTCATAGGCTAAGTGGTTTTGACTTGCTGTGTGCATGTGTGTATGTCACTTGCATTAAATCATTTGATCCTGATAATAGTCCTCAGATACAGGTTTTATTATAATGTCAATTATAAAGATATGAAAATGTGTGATTTGTCGAGGGTCACAGAACTGGTAATTGGAAGAGCCAGGCTTCACTCTATGTCCTATGATGCAAGGGCATAAGTCCATAACTATTCTCTGTTGCCTGTGTAAAACCCAGACACTCAGAAAATAACTCATATTATGATTATTGTTCTTGTAAGGGGCCATGGGATAAGAAAATTCCCTGTAAATAAGTGAGAGATTTTCCAGATACGAGTGGATCTTCTGAAAAATCTGGAAGTAGAAAAATATTAGAGTGAAAAATTAGATTTGGGAGTCTGGATTCCAAAATGCCCCAGAACAGATCTGTGTGCCACATCTAAGCTATGGCAGGATGGGCTAATTTTCCCAGATGTTATATCAACAAAATTTAATATCGTAACTTTACCTTTGCCTAATCTGTCTTGCATGGGATACATGGGGCACTAATAACAGAGAAGAGTAAGTACTAAATGGCAGTCTAGGGACAGGGGTGCTTTGAGTTTCAAAAGCTCAATCCCTGGGTAAGGGAGAGAGTATTTGGAAAAAGTAGCACTTGAAAGAGAATATTTTTCCTTTCTTCTTGCTTTCAGTCTGGGAGAGTTAGGGAAGAAAATAACTTCCTTTTTAAATATAGGGAAGTCAAACTAGAAAGGACCTGTGGTTTCACTATCAAGAGTTTTGAGAGATGGCTTCCTTACCTCACAGACATGAGGCCCCACTGGATGCTAGGAGCGAAGAAGCCCTGGGGTCATCCACTGGATGGCACTTCCTTGGACTGTTGTGGCAGAATAGTGATTCTCTCCCATTTCCTCAGTTAGGTATGAAAGCTATATAATTGAGAGAGCCTGTAGTCCGGTGTTCTCAATATCTGTTTGCAGTATTTGGCACAGATTATCATACCCTCCTTCTTGAAATACTGTCTTCACCTGCCTTCTGGGACTTCACTCCCTCTTGTTTTTCCTCCCACCCCACCTATTGAACCTTTGCATTTCCATTTGCTGATTTCTCTTCATTTCCAACATCTGAAAATTTTGCAGTGACCCAGAACTGAAGATCTCATCTAGTCCACAGTGCTATGGATAATATATGTGCTAACAACTGCCAAATATTTATCTCTGGGATGGATCCCTTCCCTAACCTCCAAACATGGATATTTACCTGCTTCCACAGCTTCTTCACTTGCCTGCTTAATAATCTTCTCCAGCTGAATTTGCCAGGACCTAATGCCTGACCCACTTCCTGTCCTCATCCCAAACCTGTTTTGTTTTTCATATTCTTTCTCCACCTGTAAATAAAACTCAACTTCTCCATTATTGCAGGTCATAAGCCTTACTCTCTTAGTCATTTTTTGCACTGCTATAAAGGAAATACCTAAAGCTGGGTAATTTATAAAGAAAAGAGGTTTATTTGGCTCATAGTTCTGCAGACTATATAAGCATGGCACCAGTATCTGCTTCTGGTGGGGGCTTCTGGTGGGGGCTTCTGATGGGGGCTTCAGGGAGCTTCCTATCAAGGTAGAAAGCAAAGGGGAAGGAGGCCTGTCCCATGGTGAGAGAAGGAGCAAGAGAGAGAGGGGGGAGGTACCAGGCTCTTTAAAACAACCAGCTCTTATGTGAACTAGTAGAGTGAGAACTCACTCATGACCCTGGGGAGGGCACCAAGCCATTCATGAGGGATCTGTCCCCATGACCCGAAACCTCCCACCAGGCCCCACCTCCAACATTGGGGATCGACTTTCAACATGATATTTGAAAGGGACAAACATGCAAACTATATCACTTATGGTCATTATTTTTCATTTACTTATTCAGTAAAAAATTATTGAGCACCTACTACGTGCCACACAATGTTCTATGCAATCGTACAACTGTGGAAAAAACAAAGATCTCTGTCCTTTCAAGGATTCCAATCTAGAGGGAAGATGCAGGCCATACAATACACACACTAATGAGCAGATAGTATAGTATCTCAGCAGGTGACAAGCTCTAAACAAAGAAAAATGGAGCAGTGTGAAGCAGACTGGGAAGAGGAAAGCAAAGTGTAATATTAAGAGGAAATGCTGAGGTAAGCCTGCCTGTGAGGTAAGAGTACTCAACTACTTGAAAGTAACACAGTTCACTTGAGGAAGTCGAGATAGCTGGGAGAAGAGTATTCTATGAAAAGGGACAAAGAGAAAGGAACCTAAGGAGATAATATTCTTAGCATCTTTGAGAAATAACAAGGAAATCAATTTGTCTGGAACAAGGACATCATGAAAAGAAAACCAAAGAGCTAACAGAAGGACAGATCCTAAAAGGCCTTTTAGGCCCCTGTAGACACTCTGGTCTGTCATTCTAAGTGAAATGACAAATAATACAGAGTTTGATTAAATGTTCAACATTATGTATCTTAAGTTTTAAAAGGATGACTCTGGCTAATCTGCCAAAAATAAACTTGTGAAGAGGGTGGTGGGCAAAAGTAGAAACAAGGAGATCTACTAAAAGACTTTTGCATTAACCCTTGTGATTAACAGTGATGGTTCTGACCAGGGTGATAGCAGTGGCAGTGGCAATGGTGAGATTTGGGATATATTTTACACATCACAACAAATTCATCATATATAAAATCTATTTAAAGTTATATCCAGAACTTGACTTTTTTTTTTTTTTTTTTATTACCTGCACTGCTGCCAACTTTATCTAAGCCACTGGCAGCCTGTGTCTAAACTAACACACTAACTTCCTATCTGGTTTCACTTTTTCCTACTTCCATCCACACTCTCAATACAGTCAGCACACAACAATTAGAGTGATATTTTAACATGTCAGTCATGTCTTTCCTCTGTTCAAAATCTCCACGATCTTTCATCATCTTTAGAGTAAAAGCCACTGTCCGTAATACAGCCAACAGGGAAATATACACTCTGACTCACCATCACCTCTTCAGCCTCTTCTCCTGCCACTCTCCCAATCAGAGTTTCTACTCCAGTCTTCTACGGCCCACTCTAGGGTATAGGGTATTTGTACTTACCGTTTCTTCTATCTAGATATTTCCTCCAGAAATGTCTGCATGGTTGAATCTTTCCCTTGTTTCCTTTTGCTCTTTTATCAAATGTCACTTTATCAGGGAAGACTCCCAGGTTATTTTGAGCAGCTGTCTCCAACCTTTTTGGCACCAGGGACTGGTTTCATGAAGGACAATTTTTCCATGGCGGTCGGGGCCAGAGATGGAACTCAGGTGGTGATACAGCCCAGTTCCTAACCCTGCCTGGTTGTGAGGGACTGCACATTTAAAGGAATGAGAGAGAGACAAAGAGAGAGAGAAAGAAAGAGAGGATAGGAGGAGGCAGGAAGGAAGAAAAAGGGAAAACAGGAGGGTACGGAGAGAAAATAAGAGAGGGAGAAAGGGAAGAAGGAAGGAAAAAAGAAAAAAACAAAGGATTCAAGACATATTTCTGTATCAAAGGAATTTAAACTAATTTTTTACTAGTCTTATGAAAAGCAAAGAATAATAGGTGAAACTATTTCCAAATATGAATGGATATGTGCATCAGAATACTGTGTTGTTTTTGTAAAATGGTTCAGTGCTTGGGAGACCACCATATAATCTTGAATAACCCATTTCTATGACCCAATGTCCAACATTTCTTCTCTTTAGATAACAAAATGTTAATAGCATTTTAATTCATCAAAAATATGTAAATATAATAATATGTAAATTATATATAACAAAGAGTAAATTATATTAAAATGCACACATATCTGTACAATTTCATTTATGATTGCAAATAGAAATGAACTTTTGACTACAGGGTGGTTTTACTATTTTAAAATTGTATTACTTTTCTTTCATTAGAAGATTAATTAAATATATTTTTCACACTTACTGTATGATCAAGTATAATACAAATGATTTATGCTTAATTTAGTAATTTGCAAATATAAAGATAAAAGTAAGACAAGTATTCAAATAGAACTGTG